>BGPR01036806.1:0-14047 GCA_013235015.1 Araneus ventricosus
TAAGCATATAAACAAAAGCAGCATTTATTAAACATATAAATAAAATCCATGCTTAATAAATGCTGCTCCAGGGGACTGGGGAGGTACTTTGCGGCCTGGTGCTGGGTTTGACTCTTCCCCGTCCGTCCTTGTAGACTCTAAACTCAGTGGGTCATGGTCTCTTTTATGCTATAAAAAATAAGTTTATAAAATTGAACGCGTGGGTCATTTAAAACGCCTTCATGGGTCAGTGTCTGACCCGCGGGTCATAGTTTCGCCACCACTGGCCTATAGGATCGAGTTGCTCGTAGGTGCGTTCGGCGCACTCCGACTGTGAATGACCCACAGCGGTGTGGTCGTGAATTAAGCAATGCTGGAATGCTCTGACCTGGGTTATATTGTTTGGAGGGAGGGAGGGGGGGGGGACAAGATAGAGAAAGTGGTAGCGGGGATGATAAGAAGGGAATCACTTCACAATAAAATATTTTTGACATTTCAAATGTATAATTATTTTATGTGGGTATTGGAATCATGAAGTAATTAAGTGTCAACACTGAAACAATGCATATTTTATCGTTTTGGTGTTGATCAAAATTCATATTCATTCGTGAAGCTAATGAACATGTGACAGAATTTTAAAAAGAAATTATGTTGATTTATACTAAAATTAAGTAATGTCAAAGTAGAATCTCGGCATTAATAAGTAAAATAGAAAATGTCACGAGTTTTCAGAATCCAAGCATAAAATACAATTAAATGTTTGCAACCTTAATACTTTTAACCCCTTCCTGACACACTTGCCAGTGGCTTATTACTTTTACTAATTTGAAATATCTATCATATTTTCGAGGGTAAGGATTAGTCAGAGAATTTAGGCTTGCTTTAACAACTATAATTTTTAATTTAGTCAAATCTAACGTATCAGTCTCTTAAATCAAATCAAAACGAAATGTCGTGCCTTGTTAATTGATTATGCATTAATCAAATTAATTTACAAACCAAATTAATTTCATCTAATATACGTAATGAATTTCTTTTCTTCAATCAATCTCATTCCAAGATATGTTGGGTTTAAGACCCTTAAGCTAAAGCAACTTCCATCTGTATTTTTTCTAAGGTCAACCAACCATAACTACGGTTTTAAATCAAATTCTCCTGAAATTACAAGAAATATTTATAAACACTTTAACCACATAATATGATTTTTCATAGTAGAATTACTTATCAATTAATTATAATAATATTATTTTGTTACCAGTGGCGAATCCAGGGGGGGCTATCGGGCTACAGCCCCCCCCCAGAGCCAAGCCAGAATACTTGATTTTATTTAACATTATTACAATTGTTTTTTCTTAATTTCCCTCTTTCTTAAAAATTATAAAAACACTTCAACATTTTCTGGCTTGGCAGGCTCGAAAATTTTCCTAATTTTGTAATCATTCTACTCGTACTTGTAGCTTTGACGCAGTTGAAGACATTTTTTGTCTAGTTATTTCATTGTAATTTTTATTAAATTATCGAAAGTATTGTATTGTTCTTTATGATTCTTATTATCAGGTGAGTAAAGCTTGTAAAGTTAAAGTGTTTTGGTTTACTTTATCCTTGAGGTTTGAAACTCATCACGACGATACAAAGTTTTTATGACCTCAGCCCCCCCCCTCCCCCAGACCGGAATCCTAGATTCGCCACTGTTTGTTACTAATTTATCAACATCTGAAGCTGAATAGAAGGTTGGCGTAAGTTGTTAAAGCAAGCCTAAATTTTTCGATGAAACACAAATCTAGATGTTTCAGTTTCTTATCTCAAACCGAAACGAAGTGTCATGCCTTGTTAATTAATTATGGATTAATCAAATTAACTTACAAATCAAATTATTTTTATCTAATATACTTAATGAATTTCTTTTCTTCAATCAGTCTCATTCCATATTATTTTAATATACCACTGTTAGACAAAAATGGCCCTTTATAAAGAGCTAAAGCAACTTCCATCTGTATCTTGAATTTTATCTGATATACCAATGCTGTTTATAGACTAGAATGCCGTCTATAGACCTATTTTCTCCATTGACTAAATCGCCTTACTTCTGTTAATTAATCAATAATTATAAATGTAAATTAAATAATACTATTAAGAATAGTAAGTACATTTTTAGCCAATGAAATAAATTTCAAAATGAACTTTATACGATTTGTGAAAGTATCTAACCCTTATAATACAAAAAATATAAAAATAAAAGTCATAGATCTTTTTTCAAAGATTGAATCCCCTTCTACTGCCAGACTACCGTCTCTTCGATAATTGCCTGAAAACACGCATAATTTCCACGAAGAGAGATAATCTCTGCAAATCTAACAATACTGCTGGTAAAAAATCTTTGTTTCATCTAAGGAAGTTTTTTTAAAAATATTTATTGACGTTTATTTGCCTTAATTTATTCTTTAGTTCTTTCTTTCATATTTTGAACCAGATTTCCGATAACTTAATTTCTTGTTTTCATTCGATTTGCTTTTGTATTCTCTATTGCCGCAAAAGTTTGCATGTGCATTTTTGAATCATCCTGCATAGATTTCGGAATAATTGCAATGCAAAAGTTGGAATGAAAGGATGTCTGACTGTGTAAGGGGAAGGGATATATTGTTGCTAGTTATCGACGATACCAAACAAAACCATGTTCTAAAAATTGGATTTTGAATACTGAAGAACATGTGTTTGCTTCTACGTCTGGGTTAATAGGAGCTTTTATGCTTAATTCTTTATGCATATCACGCGAAATTCGAATCTGTCATGACTCAGAAAATCGAAACATCCCACTATATATCCTGTGGAAAACGAAATCGATCCTTAAGAGACAACTTGATTGAAACCTACAAATTGGAACACACCCCTCTTAGAACGGCGACAAGCCGAAAAACAAGACGGCTTCTAATGCATGCACTCACGTGCAGCGGTCAAGGTTAAAGACTAGTAATTCTGTGAATAGTAGCCCCCGCGGCCCCCCCCCCCCTACGTTCCCACAAATCAATAGTTTTTAAACTAGAATCTTCGAGAATTAATCATTGAATTATGGTTTTAATTATGTGTTTAATTTATAAGTGCAAATGGGTACGCAGGATATTCAACTTTTATAAAATTCATTATTGCTGTTTGAGGATTCAAGTTTAAAAAATATTAATTTATGGAAAAACACTCATCGATTTTTACTTTCTCGTGAACGAAGTATACAAAGAGAAAGTATTGTAGGGGAAGGTGGTGTACCTAGGTCCATTTTTACTTTTTAATTTTTAATTGGATAATTACTAAAAGAAAGGTAACAAAACAATTTTTCTTTCATATTTTAGGCCTTTATACACAATATATATTTTTTGTAGATTTTTTAAAAAAGTATTTCAGCCCATTATTTACAATTTTAAAAAAAGTGCAAATAGGGCCAAGGTACACCATGGATAGTGTACCTTGGACCAGCTATTTCTAGATTTAAAAAATCTAACTGAATAGTTTGAACATAAACATTTATTGGTATTTTAGCTACAGAAAAATGTTAATGAGCACTTTTACTTAATGAGGTCTTAGGTTAGACCGAATATAAAATTATTACAGCAACAGTTTCATTCCTATGAGTAGGCTTAACCAACATTGTAATTAGACAAGTCAATTCCAAATGTTAATTTCCGAAGCTACCTTTCAGATCCTCCAGTCAACACGGGATGTGGTAACTTCCACATTACATCACATTTTTCCACAACATAAGTGGTAGACCATGTAGTGGTCATGCACCAAGATACACCACTTGGGCATGGTCCAAGGTACACCACTTGGCCATTTCATGGAAAATGGCTGACTACTAAATTGAGGTTAGCCTTAACATAATTTCTAACACATGTTATTATAGCTAAAACTGTGCTTTATAAGTTAGGCATTTTACTATAAAGTAATTTATGTATGTTTAGGAACTATTAACACAAAATTCAACAGGAAAAAAATTACTTTTGATGGGTCAATTTCCTTTTTCAGGATTCATTCATTCAAATGAGCACCTTGGCAAATAAGTTCAGGTACACTGGGACCTCTGGTGGCAAGTGTACAAAATACATATAACATTTTCTATACATTATGGCGCTAAAATCGGCATAGGTTCAAGATACACTATGTCCAAGGTACACCACCTTCCCCTAATCGTCAAAAAAATTCGAACTCGAGATTTTGACGAATCGCCACGTTTTAGACCTCCCTGAGTCCGAAAAACATAATTTTGGAATTATGTTTGTCTGTCTGTGAACACGATAACTCAAACTATTAGAGCTACGTTGATGAAATTTGGTATGTGATCTTTACACATAATTGTAAGTTTCTATCATTATTGGACAAAATCCGTCTACGGGAAGTCTGTCTGTGTGTTTGTCCGCGTTCATGTGAACTCCATAACTCAAACACTTGAATAGCTAGATGGATAAAATTTGGTACACATTTCTTTCATCAGAAATGTAGATCCGTATAAAAGTTTGGGCCAAATCCGTCAAAGGGTTGACTGTCTGTCTTACTGTATAACCGCTAACTGGTAAAAATTACATCTCCTAATCCCTTTGGCTTAGATAAATAAAAATTGGTATGACGGTTGCTAACATTATAGATCTGTGCCCAAATTTCGTTTCAATCGGCTAAAAAAAAGGCGTTCAAATTGCATATTCAATTTTTTTTACTTGCATACTGGGAACAAAATTTCTGCGCATGCGCAAGCTATTCAGCGACAGCGAACGAGGTCATTTTCTCCCGTTTTGTTTACGCTCGCGCACGCCCTCGCATTAGCGGAGCTTGCTAGAGTGTGATAGAAAATAAATATTGCTGAGTTTTAATATATACGCATCTCTTTGAATTCCATTCTTTACCTAAATATTTTACAATCACTATACTCTACAATGAAAAGCCTTCTGATATTCATTACATTCTGGTTTACAGTAGTTTCGAATTTTTTTATCCACGCAGGGAGAGGGGAAATGACAAATTTTTGAGAAGTATACGATTAAGTTTAGGGGAGACCACTCCCGCTGGTTTTTCTCCACTGCGTTAGGGGTTCCTGTTCGTTTCACTGCCTTTTAGATTATTTTTTCTCTACATGTGTTAGGAGAAAGTTTAGGGGAGATCACTCCCTCTGGTTTCTCTCAGAAAGCAACAGAAATTCTGCTGGCTGTAATGCCGACAGATTTCTAAATCTTAATGGTATTGAACTGGAATTTTTTATATAATTTACTTTATATATCTAGCTTTGAAGTTATAAAAAAAATTGCTACACGTTTCGCGCATGCGAAGTAAACTATTATTTACTAAAAATACTCATATTTCCTTTACTATTAATCGTATTTACTTCAACTTTTAATACGATGCTTCTCTAACATGCTGTTGAGTATTCCGTAAGTTTCGCAAAATTTGGTATCAAACTCTGCTTGTTATAAGAAAAAAACATGCGAAAAATTTGAGATGTTTTAAAGAAACCTTTATATCATCCCGAATATTCATCATATTTTTATGAAAATGCATGTAGGCAATGCGCAGAAGAAGCAAAACGATTGAAGAAAGTTTCAAAACATTATCAGCTTACTGTGAAACGGGGTGAGCTCAAATAATTTTCATCTTCATCAATTTGTGGACGGTCCCCTAAATGTCCTCGATACAAAATCTTCACTGTAAAATGTGAGTTTCTACGATTCTCCACTACTGATTGTGAACCATTTCATTCAGATTAACTCCAAATGTTTCTCATTTTACTTATCTCACAATGCTTTGGGCCAGTAGTGTATTTGCGAATACTACGATATCAATAAATTGTTATTCGTTCTCAGAACCCAACGGAAGTGTGGTCTTCCCGTGTACTCCCTGAAAAGGTTGTCATCTCCCCGTATACTCCCTAAAAAGGTTGTCTTATCTCCTGTATATCCCTCGTGCCATCCATACTCCTAAAGGGTCATCTCCCCTGTAAACTCCCTAAAGCCTGTCATCTCCCCGCATTACCCCTAAAAGTTGTCATCTCCCCCGTATACTCCCTGCAGTGTCATCTCCCTGCATAAAAATTAAGTCTTTAAGCAGAGCCGGAATCGCCACGAGTATACTCAGATTTTTATTGCCCTCGGAATGGTAGAATTATCCCAGATTCCCAACGTACTGTTGCAACTTCCACCATACGACCCAGCTGTTCCGAGTTCTCGTAAGAGACCCAGAGCGATCCTGGACTACATATATGAAAATTTCGCGACAATCAAAAGACGTCGAGATGTAAGCACAGTCGATGCGAATCTGGACCCGTAAAACCCTCAAAATTTTTACGTTTCGACTTCACTAAACCGCTACGTTGTGCAAATCCGCGCTTATTACCGAGAGTTCATAACTTAATTTCATCATCATTTTTCTTGCTAAATCTTGTTTTTCTCAGTCTTATTAGATCATTTTTGCCTTCTTTTGTCGCCTTTCTTTGATACAACACAGTATACTTAATGAAAATACGGATCCGCACACGGAAACCCCCCTTCTTCCAAAATTCCACCCACACTAGCGTTTCGCAGTGTTTTTCGCTTTTTCAATTGCAATTGCTCCCACCAGCTTTAATTAGCTCCCCACTTTTAATTCATATGATTTTAAATCTCATATTCGAATTTAATTAAAAGATTATGCATTAATTAAATGTGGAGGTATAGCGGACGCTTCGCGTCCTCGCGGTACTCAGTAACGTGACTCCGTTCCGTTCCGTTCGGAATCGAGGACCACGGCAAGGCGAAAAGGTGACAGCACAAGCGTTCCCCTTCTCTTCCAAACATGACACAATATGGGTCGTTTTATGTTCATAGTATGATGAAGAAAACCTAGAAGGGGGAAGTGGGGCAAAACCGAGTAGCTAAGGTTCGAATAAAATATTCGATATGCATTGTTATTGGAGGATGAAACTTTGTTGACGCAAGAAATGGATTCGACGACAAAAATTATTTCCTGAATTATTGTCACTGCAACCACTATCAGAGATTGCCGTTGTATGAGAACTAATGACGCAACAGAAAATTTGCGTCTTTTAGGTGAAAATTCTTGTTTCCTCTGGTGCTTATACAAGGCATCATAATCCCATTCGAATATAATATTCATTACTGAATATGGTTTATTCTCTAAACGGATTTGTTTGATCTCTCTGAACTGAAAAGATATCGAACTGAATAGCTGAAGCTACCGTTTCAGTCTTTATTCGATACAAAATTATAGATTTTGTGGTTCAGAAAAGATAATTTAAACGATTTCATTTTTTTATTTGTTTGGTTTAGTTATTTTATTTCATATTAGTAAATGTCTTTGCAAACGATTTTTTATAAAATTTAATATTGTACAAATTATTGCGAATGATTTATTTATTCTTACAAAATATTTAAATTTATTCAGCAAGTGCAAACGATTTATATTTGCTTATTTTTTTCGTGCAAATATATTAAATTATGAATGACAATATTAGGAAATTTGGAATTTTAATGTCGATTATTTCGTGCATGTTGGAGTTCGATAAAATGCGGGAAATAATGATTGTTAGATCTTTTGAAGAATAAGAAAAGAAACCTTTTGATGGAGTTCGTTTACAACTACCTATATACGCAACAATGCTCTTTTGTCTCTAGTATCGAATATATACTATGTTGTCCGTGCCATTTCAAGTGTCGCTAACCTTGTTGTAATTTTTTTAATTTTTTGCCTGGGGTAGGAAAATTTATTGACCTTCTGTGAATAATTTTATCGACAAAAACAAGGATTACACAAACGAATGTTATCAGTGGCGAATCCAAGGGGGTGGCTATCGGGCTGCAGCCCCCCCAGAGATAAACCAGAATTCTTGATTTTATTTAAAATCACTAAAACTGTTTGTTCTTAACTTCTCTTTTTCTAAAAAATAATAAAAACGTGACAACATTGTTTTCTGGCTTGACAGGCTCGAAAATTTTCCTACTTTTCTAGTCATTCCATTTGTACTTATAGCGTTGACGCGGTTGAAGACATTTTTTGTCTAGTTATTTCATTGTAGTTTTTATTTAATTATGGACAGTATTGTAGTGTTCTTTATGATTCTTACTGTCAGGTGAGTAAAGTCTGTAAAGTTAAAGTGTCTTGGTTTACATAAGCCATGAGGTTTGATATTCGTCACGACGATACAAAATTTTTATGACCTCACCCCCACCCAGACCTGAATTCTGGATTCGCCATTGAATGTTATGCTAAAAAGAATCTGGTAAGATGGTGAGTGATGTAGGTTTTAAATTTTTAGTTATCCTCAAAAGCCCTCAAAGGCGATTGGAACGCAATTTCTGTGGTCAACAGATACTGAATTTTTCCCGAATATATTAGTTTCTACGACATTAACCCAAAGGATTAAAATTTTTATGATGTAAACGTTAAATTTTGTGGATTGAGTAGAACGTTCTTACCACTTTTTATTGTGTCTGTGTTCTCTTCCAAGTATTTCATCCGAGTGTTCTGAATAATAACATATACTACTTATAAACTCTTTTTCTTCTTTTTGGAAAGTCATCTTCAATTCGTCAACACAATAACAGTTCTCGGTACTTACGTATTAACGCCACCGAGGCTACAGATTGGCGGTAATGCGCCAATAAAGAGCAATCTTGTTTACAAAACCCGCCAAATTGGCGGCACTTAAAAACCGCCAAATTAGCGTTAATACGTAAGTACAAAAACCGCCAAATCTGTAGCTGCGGTGGCGTTGGCGGCACTTAAAAACCGCCAAATTGGCGTTAATACGTAAGTACAAAAACCGCCAAATTGGCGTTAATACGTAAGTACAAAAACCGCCAAATTGGCGACACTTAAAAACCGCCAAAACTGTAGCTTCGGTGGCGTTAATACGTAAGTACCCAGTTCTCTTCTTGATTTTTTTCTAAAACATTACTTAAAAGTTATTAAAATTATGGTGGATAAAATTTGGTCTCAGTGTTTACATAATTGTTTATATATTTGTCTATATTATGAACTGCATTTAATTTGACAAAAGCACTTTAGGGATTTTTCTTCTACAGACTTTTTCATTAAATTATAACTTCATTTTTCTCCTTTCAAAGCTGTCAGTTAAAGTTAAAGATAACGTGATTTCTAACGAAAATAAAGCATATGGGAGTATTATACACTTATCGCTTACATTACCAAAATTTCACATTAAATCACAAAAAAGTTAGTTCATTATAAGAATCATCCAATAAGAAAAAACTGCTACTTTGAAAAGAATCAGATTGAGCATTTTATAAAATATATTAAAAATTCACATTTAAACGAACGTTGAAGACATGTTCAGAGAGAGAATTTCTCATTAACTTTGGACATTTTCCAATAAACAGCAATTTTTATTAACAAAATCAAAACTTTATTTCTTAAACAACTAAAGCAAACATTAGCGCCCAACTAAAGTTTCACGAAATTTACAACAGCAAAAATGGTTGAAAAGTCATTATTTTTTAATTTTTTTATAAAATATAACACAAATTTACACCTATTTTGAAACCAAAAATGGTTCCCAAAATTATATGAATATTTTAAAAATGTTTCAGTTCAATATAGTAATTTCAACGAGATGCTTTTGAGACAGAATACGGCATAGTTTTTTTCTTTAAATCTGCAAACATTTAAAAAATGTATTCTAGTAGATTTAATTTTTAAAAATTCATTTTTGGCTCGCAAATCTTCGGATTTGATAAGAAAATTTCTGAACACCATAAGTAATTTCGGCAATTTTTTAACTAGATAACAATACATTTCAACCAATTTTAAATCAAAAGCAAATTCAAAGGCATAATTTAGCATGATTTATATGTATCTATATTCAAGAAAGACAAAGAAAGCTCATTGCAGAAATTTGCGCATGCATTGCAATGGAAATTGCAATATTATGTAAGTCGATAATGACTGTAGTTATTGATGGAACACTTAAACTTATGGAACAAATGTACAGTCCACAACTTTATAGATCGGACCGTCGCTATAACTCGGGGGTCATTATCTGTTCTTTACAAAACTGGTGTCGATGGAAATGTCTCGAGGAGCCAGGTTTATTCTGATCCTCAAACTAATCAACCGAGTTAATTGACATAGTTAATTAACTGCTATCTCGAAAATTTTCCATTATGGACACCGAGATTTTTCAATAATTCGATCCGGCTTTCCTTTTCCTATACGCGTGTCAAATTTCGTTAGGAAATGCGTAGAAGTTTTTGAGATAAAATTAATTTTATTTGCGGAAAACTCCGCCTCAATAGAGCCAACCCAGTAGGAACCGTATATTAAATAAATTTTAGCTGGATAATAGAAAAAAAGCTTTTATTTCTTTTTTTCAGAGAAATTTCGAAGAAATCAATCAAAGGCTATTCAGTTTGATCTTGAATATGAACATAATTTTTCAAATTCTAAATATTTTATAATTTTTGATCAAAAATTTCAGTATTTCATGACTCTTTAAAATCTAGTCAATTTACTTGACACCGCCCTAAAAAATTTCATTAACACCGACAAAAAGTTTCTCCAAATGAAGTGCATTGGATCTGTTGTTTTTAAACGAAATATTGCCTGATTGGCGAGAAAAGAATGCCGTCATGACATTTTAAGCCAATGAATTTATCAAGATTTATTAGAAAGAGGAGATTTTACTTTTCAGATGGAGACGATTTTTAATCGGATAGGAAATTCATTGAGCGGAAACTTTTTTTGTTAGCAATATATATGTTACCGCTAAAGTGTAGAAATCAGTTACTTTACAGATTATCTAGGTAATGTGCAGCTTAACTAGGGCGATCCGTTAAAGTGCCGAAAATTATTTCATTTCTCAAATTACCTAGGTAATCTGGAAATTACCTAGATAATCTGCACATTACCTACTAGGCACTCGTTAAAGTGAAAATAAGATCTTTGCTGGAACAACAGCAATGTTTCTGTACGCTTAAATTAACATAATGTTATTTATTTTTCGATATCTAAAGAATCAAGATAATACAATCAAACACTCAACAAATTAGTTGATAGAATCAATCATCAATCAATTAAAAACCTATAACTAAAAGTGGAGGGAGAGGGGGAAGGTGTAGGGATAGGAAATGAGAGAAGCAAACTTTTGAACTTGAACGATACGTAAAATGCGGAAAACTCTTGATTCCTCACGTTAACGGTGCAAATCAGTTAATCTGCAGATTTGTTAGGTAATGTGCGCATTAATGGCTTTCGAGCTTTAACGGTAACATATATATTACACGTTTTGCTTTCAATTAGAGTTCGACAATATTTTAATCATATCAATAGAATTTGTAAGTGTTTAATATTTAAAGATTTTTTTAATAAAATTATAATAATAGATTTTAAATTACGGAAATAAAGCCTAACGTTATTTGGGTGAAAGAACTTTTTAAGTTAATATTTATTTTGATGAAACTATATTTGGAACAATAATTATTTTACTTTTTCTAAACCAAACATACGTATACCTAACGTTTTAGAACTCTTTTAGTCCGAAAACAGCATTTTTTACTTATAACTGTTTATCTGCTAACCCTATATCTTAAAAATGTAACAAGTTAGTGGGATGAAATTTGTTATGTGGTCTTTTCACCAAAATTATAGATTTGTATCAAATTTTAGAAGAAATCCGTCTCGGAGCAGTCTGTCCTTCCACATGCATTCGAATACAATAACTCGAACAGCTTGATAGATGAAATTTGGAATACAGTTTTATAACCAGACGCGTAAATTTTTTCTCCAGGTTCATCAAAAGGTTGACAGTCTGTCTATTGCTAAGTATGCAAATGCTATTTTTTAGAAACGCAACAAGCTAGATATAAAAAATTTGTTATGTAGTTTTGGCGCGAAAACTTTAGTTCTGTGTCAAATTTTAAACCCAAACATTTGAAAGGATAATCTTCTAAAGGATTATTCGATTCTGTTCACTATACAACGAAGCTTAACAGAAAACGTGTTATATTGTTATAAAGTCATGGGGAGAGAGTCCAGTTGGTTAAAAATGCTTAATTGAGTAGGATACTTTTAAGTCTTTTTTTCTTCTTCAATGTAACGAAGTAAAGAATACTTGATAACATTGAGGAAAATATTACAAAGTAATTCTAAAAATAATATTACGATAAAAATAATTTTAATAAAAATAAGAATTTATCGTTTGCTTTTTCAATTTTCTTGAAATGAAAATCCTGTGAATGATAAAACATGTTATAAATAAAAAAATTATCTGAAATTTTAATTTTATTGGAGTAAAAAATTATCTTCTGCAATTAGTATGATTTAAACTAAGTTCAAAATATAATCTAAATACAAAAATATCATCTGTATTTTTAATAAATTGTAATCGAGAATTTATCCTATAATTTTTAAAAAAATGATATTAATATTAAGAATTTATCGTTTGTATTTTTGATTATTTCGTTTAACAGCTTATGATTAGAATACAGTATGCTATTATCTGCAAATAAATCGTCTCTTTTGAACATACTTGTGCTAAGGCTTATAATGTTTGTTATTATTATTATTATTATTTTATCTTTGTGCAATAATGTTATACGATGAGAATTAGCGATTCGTTGTCTAGTTTGATTTAGAATGACATTGATCAATAAGCGGGTAATTCTCTTATAAAACTTCCAATTTCGTTATTTGAAGTATTGAAATAAAATTAGAATCAATATTTCAGTCTCAAAGTTTTGCGAAGAAATTCTGCGTTTATTCAAAATCAGCGTTCTTAAATCTTTGAGAAGAATAATAAGAAACTAAAAATTGTGATAAAACGGCATGTCGCGCTAAAATTAAAGAATGTGTTTTTGGAAAGAATTATTTTGTTAACTTAGAGTAAGAGAATGTATTAAATGTATGGAAGAAAAAAACAAGCGCAATTCCCAATTGTGTAAAACTGCTTGTTGACATAGTATTCAGCAAAAGTTAAAATGATTTGGAAAAGGTGTGAAAATTTGGAAAATAATTATATTTAGAATACAAGGTGTATGTTCAGGAGTTGCAGCTCTAAATTGATGCGATGGGAGGGGAAAGGATTTTTTTTAAATGCTGTCTGCCTTATACGCTTCTGAAAAAAAATGTCTTCCATGTTAAAATATCTTAATTTGACATTTATCAGTAAAAAATTTGTATTTCCTTTGTTGTTGCTAATCTAATTCAACTAACGAACGCATAATTAGACTTAACCTAAATACTCATAGTAACATCATCGAATGACAGCTTTCATATAACGTTAAATATAACAAGAATAGACGATCGAATTATCTTCAGGAGGGACATATAAGAGTATACCTTTGAAGTCTATATTTGCGTTACAAGAGAAGAAAAGTTTGACAACCTTTTGCTCAGTAGCAGCTCTGACAAACACCACATTTGGTATCTGTATTTCAATTTTTAAAATTTAAGCTACCTAAGAGTGTGGACTAGTTCCAACCTGTGACCGAAAAGTCGAATATAATTTTTTCAATTTAATTCGTATAGTAATTCGTTTACTTATATAAAAGTTAGTCTAATAATAAGCATTTTCTTTGGATTACACAATTTCAATTAAAAATTAATAAAAAAAAATTAATAAAAGAAAAAGTTAATGGTATTGCGAAAAGAGATAAGACAAACAATTTCGGTATTTTTAAAAAATATAAATTAGCATTCGTTTTAGTTACGTATACAAAATATTACATTGCCAATGCGAGATACAGATTTGTAAAATATTATTTTCATTTATAAAAAGTGCATTTTTCAACACCTTTATTTGAACCTTCAAACGAATTCTTAAATATTTAAACTTTTATAATCTATATATTTAAAATGATGCGGTGAAAAACTTCACCGAGTCAGCCAGCCTCAACCACTCGATCGGTTTCGACAATTTTTTGTTTATATGAAAGGTTATGACGTCTAGATATGTCATCAAGAGTCGCCTGTACTTGCCATTGTACCTTGTCTATGGGGAAAAACCTTGTAGAAATCCCCCAACCACCCGACCGAAATCGACAATTTTTATTTTATATGAAAGCTTATGACGTCTATATTTGCA
>BGPR01036807.1:0-10225 GCA_013235015.1 Araneus ventricosus
TTGCTCTAGGGAATTTTCAAATCTCCTAGATCTCAAAAAATTACTGTCACAAACGATATTTTAAAAACTGCAAAAACCTAATTTTTCTCATAAATTAGCTGTTAGGCCCGGCGTTACTCGGGATTAAAATATTTTCATATCTAATATTTTTGATCTAAAAAACTACTTTTGTATAGAAAATTACAACACCCAAAATTCTTTTTGAAGTCTGAAACGTTTTTTAATTAAAATGAGAATATCAGTTGAACCAGACGATTTTTAAAACACGTCGATAGCTAAATTTCTCCATAAGTTTTTAGTATTTATTGCATAGGTACTTCGAATTTTGTTCAGAAATCTTACAGTATAAGAAAGATTTTAACAGATGTTTTGAGACAATTACATAGTAAATTTTTCGATGAGAAAAAGTGTTAGAATAAATATGAATAAAAAAATAATAAAATTCTTCTTCATCCCAAATTCTTCTAATGTGATCTAGTAACAGTTCTTATGTATTCTTGTTCTTCACCAATAAAAAAGAGTGTTATAAATTTTATACACAATTTAATTTTTGAAAAGTTATTAAAATGAGAGCAACGAATTGAACGGAAATGAAAGTTGTGTCATGAAAAGCCAATTTTTTATTATGTGTAAAAATAGTTTCTGCGACATAATACATATTTTTGAAAAATATTACGGAAAATGCCAAAATCTTGCTTAATTTCCAGTTAACTGAAATTTTAATAAGATTTGGGGCCTTTAAAAGTTGACGGTTGACTCTCTTCTTATATAAAATATATTTATAAAAATAAGCAAAAATTTCAGAATTAAAGGTAAATTAGTTCAAAGTATAACCGTTGCCTAGCAACGAAGGAGCTATAAATTTGCGTTATTTCAAAATCGTCTGCCCGTAATTAACAATTCGCTCCGTTGGTTTGACAAGGTTCTAACTGACATTTTTTACCAAAAATGATATTATAACTTTATACTATTATACTATATTAGATCTACACGGTAAACTAACTATTCCTGCATTCTAGTAGTAAATAAAAGGACTACTAATGTGACAAGGTCAGAAAACTTTCAATGTAAAAGATGTTCCTTATTATAAGGTGATAATTCGCCTATCTGAATTTTTTTTCCTGTCTTCAGTTGTAACAGAGCTATGAGGAAATGATAAGTTGGGGGGGGGGATTATAAATGTCTTTTTAGCAATTGTAGCTATCAAAAAAGTTTTGATGCAAAGGTTGCTTGTTATGATGAGGCAATAATTCGTCTAATTTTAATTTTCTTTCTATATTTAATCGTAAGGGAATTATTTGGAAATGAAGTTTTCATCCTCCACACACACACCATTTCTACCTCCTTTGAGCTGGATAGCCCATCTACGAACTCTGCCGAGATTTTCATCGTCCTTACAACTTATCCCTCGTCGGTTAAAATCTAATCAAAATTACTCTAGTGATCGTGTTTGCAAGATAGCGTGGGCAAAAGCGTCATACATATACATCTACTACTACTAATAAGGAAAAGAACATTTCGCCCTTTTTTTACTTTCTCGTATACGAAGTATACAAAGAGAAAGTATTGTAATCGTCAAAAAATTCGAACTCGAGATTTTGACGAATCTCCACGTTTTAGACCTCCGTGAGTCCGAAAAACACAATTTTGGAATTATGTCTGTCTGTGTGTCTGTGAACACGATAACTCGAAAACTATTAGAGCTACGGGGATAAAATTTGGTATGTGGTCTTTAAACATAATTTGTAGGTTTCTATCAAATTTTGGACAAAATCGTCAAAGGGAAGTCTGTCTGTTTGTATATCCGAAGTCATGTGAACACTATAGC
This sequence comes from Araneus ventricosus, assembly GCA_013235015.1. Lineage (NCBI taxonomy): Eukaryota > Metazoa > Arthropoda > Arachnida > Araneae > Araneidae > Araneus > Araneus ventricosus. The sequence goes on from BGPR01036807.1 coordinate 1,829, forward strand.
TTAAAAACTTGAATAGCTAGATAGATAAAATTTGGTACACAGTTTTATCGTCATGAATGTAGGTCCGTATAAAATTTTGGGCTAAGTTCGTCAAAGGTTTGACTGTCTGTCGGTCTGTATAATTTACTTTTGAGGAGAATCCGTTATATCCACGCGCATGCGTACTGGAAGCAATCTTCAGCGCAGGCGATAGGAGCGAATTAAGTCAGTTTGTCCTTGAGACGGCAAGAGTGAAACCTAGCAGTGTGCGATAGATATGCGTTTTAATCGGCAGGCATCGCTTTGAATTTGATTCTTTACCTAGATATTTTTCAATCACTATAATGAAAAACCTTCTGATAGTCATTGGATTCTGGATAACAGTAGTTTCGAATTTTTGTAGCCACGCGGGGGAAGGAGAAACGGCATCTTTTTGGGGAAGTATACGAGAAAGTTTAGGGGAGAACACTCCCGCTGGTTATTTTCTCGTATACGAAGTATACAAAGAGAAAGTATTGTAATCGTCAAAAAATTCGAACTCGAGATTTTGACGAATCTCCACGTTTTAGACCTCCCTGAGTTCGAAAAACACAATTTTGGAATTATGTCTGTCTGTGTGAACACGATAACTCGAAAACTATTAGATCTACGGGGATGAAATTGGGTATGTGGGTTTTACACATAATTTGTAGGTTTCTATAAAATTTTGGACAAAATCCGTCAACGGGAAGTCTGTCTGTCTGTATGTCCGCGGTCATGTGAACGCTATAACTCAACCAGCGGGAGCGTTCTCCCCTAAACTTTCTCGTATACTTCCCCAAAAAGGTGCCGTTTCCCCTTCCCCCGCGTGTCTAAAAAAATTCGAACCTATTGTTACCCAGAATCCAATGAGTATCAGAAGGTTTTTCAATTGAAAAATATCTAGGTAAAGAACCAAATTCAAAGAGATGCGTAACGATTTTCCGCTCTTACAGGTTCAAGGACAAACTGACGTAATTCGCTACTCCGTAATGAAATTCCGTTCCTTTCGCGTGCATACAAGATTGCTTCCAGTACGCATGCGCGTGGAGATGACGGATTCTCTTCAAAAGTAAATTATACAGACCGACAGACAGTCAACCTGTTGACGGATTTGGCCCAAAATTTTATACGGACCTACATTCATGATGATAAAACTGTGTACAAAATTTTATCCATCTAGCTATTCAAGTTTTTGAGTTATAGTGTTCGTACGACCGCGGACAGACAGACTTTCCGTGGACGGATTTTGTCCATAATTTGATAGAAATCTACAAATTATGTGTCAAGTTCACATACCAAATTTCAACCCTTTATCACTAATAGTTTTCGAGTTATCGTGTTCGCAGACACACATAATTCCAAAATTGTGTTTTTCGGACTCAGGGAGGTCTAAAACGTGGAGATCCGTCAAAATCTCGAGTTCTAATTTTTTGACGACTACAATACTTTCTATTTGTATACTTCGTAAACGGGAAAGTAAAAACTTGAAAAGCTAGATGGATAAAATTTCATACACAGTTTATCGTCATGAATGTAGGTCCGTATAAAATTTTGGGCCAAATCCGTCAAAGAGTTAACTGTCTGTCGGTCTGTATAATCGCATACTTGTAAAAATTATACGTATCTCATAAGCCCTTTGACTTAGATAGATAAAACTTGGTATCACGTATGCTAACATTAATTATAGATCTGTGCCAAAATTTCGTTAAAATCGGTTTAAAAAAATCCCTTTTCGGCAAGCTTGAAGGCAAAGGTAGATTCCTTTACGCTAATGTTACAAAAGTAATGAAATATTACATATTGATCAATGCAGACATAGCCAATGACTTTATTGTTTCTACACATTGCAATATTTACGCTGTGATTCTGTTTTCATGACGTTTAATTTTTTACTATATCAAGGTTTTATCATTCCATTTTTCATTCCAAAAGGTTATGATAGATTTATTGGTCAGTAAATTGGTCAAATGTTTTTTATAACCCAACACATAATCATTCAAAACGTAGGAATCGTAAAGAAATAAACATCCCAGCAGCGCAAATATCACCTAGATAACATTAAGCTAGCCTATCTGCAACAGTAGCAAGAAATTGACACTTGACACGAATGAAGAACGACTCTAAATTAGTTTATTTAATCTAGGTTACCATATAATTGTGCTAGAATTACTTTGTCATATGGTAAAATCACATGGCATGAAACATTTAAACATTACTAAAATGGGCTCGTTTAGAGAACTCCCTGGTTACAGAGATAATAGTCACTAAATTCTTAACACATAAAAGAATAAAAATTATTAAACATTGTGAGTTCCAAATTTAACACGTGTGTTTAAAGCATAGGATATCAATGCAGCCATTTTGAACGGGAAATTTAAATCTCCATCGACAGTTAAAAGCAAATACTCAGGCAGAAAACCCCAAAACAATTTTAAAGTTAATGAGATATTTTTCAATATAAAAAAGGATAAAGGGAACTCTTATATATCTATCTTTTTTGGCTATGTTATATTAAATTTATTAAACAAAGCTTGGTGCAGCTATGTTTAGTTAAATATGAAATTAAAGTAATTTGTCAAATTAAGTAATTATCAAATTAACTATTAAAATTAACTGTTTAATTAATTAAAATTAACTATTTACTTAAATAAAATTAAATATTTAGTTAATTGTGACGATATCTTCACTAAAACCTTTTTTTATTGCTCATAGTATATGCCAGCAATCTTAATCTTGTAATGATCTAATAATTATCTTAATTTAAATAAAAGTTATTGTATCTGTATGTATGCTCCACATCTCCTCTAAAACCACTGGACTGATTTCAACCAGACTTTGCACACTTTTTATTTAAGACAAGAGAAAGTTCATCTTAACTTTTCAAAGCCCAAAAGTTACTTAAAAAGTAAATTAAAAATTAAGCAAGGCGTTTTTCCGCGATATCTTTGGAAAACATAGCATTCGGAGACAAAAATTTCATTTCTATACAATTTGTTTCTTTCATTTTAATATTTTTTCAAGATTAATTTTATACAGAATTCGTAACAATATTCTTTATTGTTGAAGAACAAGAATAATACGAATGTATATTGTTGCCAGAATACATTTACAGAATTCTGGTCTAATGCTAAAAGAAAATTTTAAAAGTAGACGATTAACAATTTATATCAGGACCAAATAATGATTGATTTATTTTCATTCTTTAAATTAATGAATAATTAACTAGTTAATTTAATTGTTTCAAAATATTCATTGAAACCTTTCTTTCTTTTACTTTAGTAATTATTAACAAAATTTGAAGTGCCTATATAACAAATAATAATTTATGGAGAAAACAGCTGTTTTTAAAAATCGTTTGTTTCAATTGATATTCTCATTTTAATTAAAACGTTTCAGATCAGAAAAGGAATTTTTGTATTATAATTTTTATACAATAGTAGTTTTTACATTAAAAATATTAGACATGAAAGCATTTTAATCCGTAGCAAAGCCAGGTACTTCAGCTTGTTTACCGTACAAAAAGTGGAAGTGATTGCGGCTGATGGGAGCACATAACTTCTAAGTAATTCTTGCTGTCAAAGAACTTTCAATATAAAAGTAGTTTGTTATGATTAAGTGATAATTCCCCTAATTGAAATTTTCTTTCTATCTTCAATCGTAACGGAGCTATGGGCAAAACATAAATTGTGGGAATTGAACATCGCTTTTCAGCTCATAACTTCTAAGCAAATGTAGCTGTCAAAAATCTTTTAGTATAAAAGTTGTTCGTTCTGATAAGGTGATAATTCGCCTAATTTAATTTTTTTTCCTATCTTTAGTCGTAACAGAGCTGTGGGGAAATGATAAAATGGGGGAGGAGATTGAAAGTGGCATTTTAGCTCATAACTTCTAAAAAATTGTAGCTATCCAAAAAGTTTCAGTACAAAAGTTGTTTATTATAAAGAGGCCATAATTCGCCTATTTTGAGTTTTGATTCTATCTTCAATCGTCAAGGAATTATGGGAAAATGAAATTTTCAGTCCCCAGCATTTCCATCCCCTTTTAGCTGGTTAGCCCATCTACAAACTCGGTCGATATTTTCACCGAACTTACAACATATCCCTCGCCGGTTAAAATCTAATCAAAATTACTCCAGTTATCGTGTTCACAAGATAACATGGGCAAAAGCGTTATATATATATATACACACACGTCTCTACTAATAATAAGGATCTCATAACGATTAGAGCTGCAAGAATGAAAGCGAGTGGGAAAGATTGCAAATGACGAGTGCTTCTCAAGAAAGGGTAACATGCATAGGTCGAAAGGAAAGTTTGTGGGTGGTCCTTACACCATATACCATCAAGTATAAACTTTCGTGTCAAGTACGTCAACTGGAAGAGTTACTTTTTCTGAATGTATGCTCGATTTTATTTACTGTACTATGAAACGACACAAAAAAAGGCTAGATTTAAAAGAAATTTTGGTTTGCCCGTTGTGATTTCCGTTGAATGAAAATATTATGAACTTTTCCAATCAGTTTGTTTATTTTTTTGATTGTTGTCACTTCATTTAAGGAAAATACTATACAGGGTGTCCACTCCCAATTTAGCTCAATATCTAATTTCTAAACCATTAGAGATAAGCATATACTTCGAATCGGAAAAAAGCTTTAAATAATGTCAAGATTTATATTTTATGTTGTTTCACTTAATCAATGTATTGATGAAAAGATTACGAATTCTAAATTTTTTTACGAATTTCTATCTTATCGCTCATATTTAGTAAAATATTTTTGACTTACTAACATTTCGAAAAAAGGAAATACCTCTCTTCAACGACTAAAACTGACCGAGTGATGAAGTTTTGAATATCATAATTTTAAAAAGGCAATTTTTCAATGGTCGTCTCGAGGAAGATCCTACAATCAACGGCCAGCGGTTATTCGAGGCGGCCGTTGATTGGCTTAAAATAATGAAATTCAAAGCTTTATAACTCGGTCAGTTTTAGCCGCAGAAGAGTGGAACCTTTTTTGTTTAAAATATTAGTGTGTAAAGAATGTTTTATTAAATATGGCTAAAAGGTTTAGGGGATTGTATAAAAATATAGACTTCGCAATTTTTTCAGCAGAACATTTATTGACACAAATAGCATAAATTATAATTCTTTACGTCATTTAAATCATTTTTCCAACTGAAAGTATATGCCTATCACTTCAGGTTTAGAAATTAGTTAGGGTATCCTAATAAATAATAACTAAAAATGTATTAATTTTTATTGAATTAATTTTTATTTATTTTCTGCCTTTATTTATATGCTAACTGACACTTCGTCCAGTGAATATATTAAATACATTGAATTTATTGCAGGTGATCGCGTATAGAATTACAAATATCCAAAGATATTTATTGAAATCATAGATGTATGCCACAGTAATCAAATATGGCGTCATTGAATAGATAATTTTTGCAATTTTTAAGATGACCAGATAACAGATTTTGTTTATATTCACGTAATCGTTCCGGAAATTATCGAAGTAATTCTTCAAAACTATAATAAAAGATTATCAGAGAAAAAGGTAATTTTGGGTACATTCAAAGGAGTTCGAGAATGTTTGTACAATAAATGATGTTAGGCTGATTCATTCACTTTAGTAGTATTAGGGTGAGCATATTCTAGGTAGAATAAAAATTGGGAACAAGAATTATTCAGATGCTAAATTAAAAAAATCTAATTTAGTTACTCTTTATTTTTATATGAACTACTTTGCAATAATAATAAATAAACCTAGAAAACCCGTACATTGAATTCAAAACTGGGACTTCAATCCGGGCAAAAGGATGGAATTCAGAATTATTCCGGATTATCTGGGACGTCTGGTCATTGCACCAAAACCGATGCAATCACTCAAGGGACATTTTCCATGCTTCAAAAAATTTCACTAGGATTTTACAGTACTTATTTTTTCTAGTGATTGCACCAGAAACCAATTTTGAAAGATTTGACAGCCTATGTCAGCAGAAATTGCACTTAAGATCCATCTGCCATTTAATAACTGATTACCTTTCATTGCCACACACACCTTAGCAACAATTTTATCTCCCTCAGAAATTTAGATTTTTTTTATTGCAAGAATACTCTCCAGAAAAACTGATTATAATTTCTGTTGTTAAGCGATATTTCTCTTTCCAGATAAGCATCTCGAGGTGTCACTCGTTATAGTTTGAGTATAGTTTCTGATATAGAACATACAAACATCATTTGCAACATTTGACTTAAAAACTCTCATGACTTTCTCATTTGATTTTCCATTTTCGTGACAGATAAACTATTTTTGACAGGTTAAATTACTCACCTGACGATTCAAAAACATCTTTATCTCAGTTTATGTTGTGATAACGCTTCGGCGCTTTCAGTGAAGTTCTTAGAAGTTTTATTTCTACTTTGTTTAGAATAAAGACTTTATGACTAAAATTCAATAGAAATTCATTATCTTACTTCTATAAGTTATTCTTTTCATGGAACCTGCAGTGGCGCAGCGCCTGTGGGGCAACGGGGTATAAATGCCCCGGGCTTTAATCTTAGAGGACGCCATGAAGACAAAACATTACTGCGTATTTTAATGTAAAATATGATGATGGGAGAGAAAGAATAAAATGTCCGAGGCGCCATTTACCCTTGCTATGCCACTAATGACGACAACTGGCGAAATAATCATAGTATGCATTGGGCGCCGTTTATCCTCGATACGCCACTGAAAACAGGAGTTGGCATTCTTTTGAGATAAAAGAACGAAATCTAACCCTTCATAGAACAGTTTAAAAATTATAATCGAGTCTCAATATATTCTTTTCAAATAAGAAATTTTTTAGCAAGATTATAATCTTTTAAAATATGCATTATAACAAATTAATGCATGTACGTCTGAAAACGTTGTGAAGAAAGGAAAATAATAATAATGGATTTATTTTTAGAATAATTGTGAGGTTTGTTGCAAATATTTCAGTCCTAAATGGGCGGACTGTCACTAGTAAAATATCTCTTGCCTAACAATATCATGCCCAATGCTGGATTTATAAGGTATAAAATTAATGTTTTAAATGTAGAATGATTTTATATATAAAGTTAGAATTGATATATATAGCCAAATATTATAAAAATATATATTTATTTACCAAGAATGCGAACAGCGAGACATAGCAATACAAGCGATAAGCGAATGGTCGATGTTTAGTATGTTTTCGCGTAGTTTTTCGGTATGGAATAAACTTGGCACTGCTACTGGTAAAATCACATCATTTAAAGGCTGCAACGAAAGTTGGTTAAAACAAATGCAAATAATACTCAATCTGGATGCCTCAATGCATTCATAAAGGTGAAGTGAAGATGGTGTCGATATGCATAATGAGCCGTTATGTTCGTAAATGCACCTGGTTTGAACTTGTTGCTGCCAATCAAATCCTAGGATAACCAAAAAAATGGAAGATGGGTGCAAACTGCAAATGCCAACTTTTGGCATGAAGTGACTATTTTTGCCAACATTAATGAGCAAGGAAATCCAACCTCTGCGCTTTATTTCGTGATCAACAGCCAGAAATTCTCTATCAGTCCTCGGCTGAATGACAGAATCACCTGAACGCAAGACTGTTGAATAACTGTGACGTCTGAGAATGGATCACAGAGTGATGGGATTTCAGTATTTTTGTTAACAATATCAGGTATCAGACTAAGCTTATTTGCAGTAATTTTAATGCAGTTTATACTAGTAGATTCATTCTCTCTTGTTGCCACTGGTCTTGTTGTTGAGATGCGATTGCTACTGAGGCGGGAAACTGCAAAATTGGAACCTGTGGAGCAGCGTGGTGAGGAATTACTGCCATTAGTTATGTTTCTAGGAGGGGAAAAAGAGGCGTTTCTTTGATTGTTTGAATCCAGAGAGTGGCGTGATGTATTTCTTAGAGGAGCTATTGGTGAGAATGGTTGAGGATGACATAAACGAAGCACGTCCTTTGTCTCCACATCTCCAACAAGTGATGTCTCGAACATCATCAGTCGCGGGATTGTATTTGCGAAGCTTTTCACTATGCGAATAAGTAGGTCTTGCTTGTAATTTTGGTGATGAGCGTGATTCGCATGAATAGTGTGACTTGGTCTCATGCTGCATATTAATAATAGAGTCAAGTGCAGCTGCTCTATCGATTTAGTTCTTCGACAGTAGTAGAATTTTGAGTAGCTAACTCAATTTGCCACTTTTCTTTAGTAATGTCACCAATTATCATTGAAATTCAATCAGATTGTGGTATTGTAAAAGGAGCTTTTTCCAAGAGAGTGTCATTTGCGTAAATGTAATCTATTAAACTTTCGTTTCTTTTCAGTTCACGATCACTTTCAGTGGCGAATCTGGGATTCGGGGCTGGG
>BGPR01036808.1:0-15380 GCA_013235015.1 Araneus ventricosus
TTTATGTTCATTGCTTCTAATAAAATGCATTTACCATAGGATTTGAAAAGAGCCAAGGTTCAACTAGTGAAACAGATGAAACAAGATTGCAATAAATATTTACAAAAACAGCGAGAAAAAGAAAGAGAAGTTGCAAAACTGGTCCGAGAAGGAAGACGTAAAGAACATGAACTTGTGAAGATGAAAAATAAGTTTGAAAGAGAAGTTAATGTTTTAAAACAGAAAATTGATCGAGTCACTTCTGCTAAAAACAGGGAGATTATGATGAAAAGAAATGGGAAAACTGGAGTAGTTAAATCAAGATCTTCCACTCCCAAAGAAAATATTGAGGTATGTCTTTATTAACATTTTCATTTATTGATTTTAAATCGTTCAACTCTTTAAGTGCCACATAGCAACTACTCTGGCAATTTTAAAAAGGTACATAATATAATAAAAAAAAGCATTTCCTCTTATATATTAGTATGAAAAATTCTGTTATAATAGGAAATTAAAACATTTTTGAATGTAGAAATATATATTTGAAGAGTCATATTAAATTTAACTACCCTTCAGTTCAATAGGATTTTCTTATCCATATCTATCATTATATATTTAATACACCCACAATGCTCATTTGAAATTTAAAAAAAAACCCCTATATCTAGATATATTAATGTGGAAGTGCAGTCTTAAACAAACAAAAAATGCATGATTTTTTTATAATTTATGTAAGAATATTAAAATTTTTTTAAGAATATTAAAAAATATATATCTTTAGAAAAGTCTAAAAAGTTTCAATTTTTATTTTCTACTATCAGTACACCCACGGCGTTGCCCGTGGAATCAGGACTTCAACAAAATGATGAAAAAAAAAAAAAAAAAAATGCCCACAATGACATGAAAACAAAAGATACTCATTATTGATTTTCCCGCTTATTTTTTTCGTGATAATGGCATTTTAATTGTAGAAAAACAGTACAGAGTACGTTAATCCAAAACAATATTAAAAAATTGCAACGTGAAAATCATTATTATACAGCAAGCAAAATATGCGAGACAAATAAACACATCAAGATACTGCCGAAAATAATAATCGAAGTCATACAAATGAAGGCTATGACATCACCTGCTCTCTGCACAGTCAGCCAATGAAATTGCCAGCAATGTTCTGGAGAAGTGTCGTGGGAGGAAGTTCGCTAGAGAAAAATATCTTTCCAACTGATCAGGAAAAAATTAATTAAAAAAAAAGGGAAAAAGATATTTTAACCGTTCTTGTTTTAAATCCGACAGAACTGTTCCAGTTATAAGCTGGAAAAAAAATTGAAAATAATACTGTTATTATAACGTTGGACGCAGCCAATTTAAAACAAAAATAAAGTTTTGATGGCAAAACTGACTATTTTTTAAAAATTTCTCAAAATTCAGTAAATTTCGTTTGAAGCTCAAAACAAATTTCATTAGAATTAAATTGTTCTGTCCAATGGTGTTTTGATTGTTTTTCAACTATCATCAGAAAAGATACTACAGCTGTAAACGTGCCAAAAATGACCCAAAACATTAAATAAAAAATTTTCTAAATTAAATTTTAAAATTCGGGCTCTGAAGTGCATTGAGTCACCATTACGACTACCTGTGTGCCAAATTTTATGGCAGTAAGTGCAAAAGATTCTTCTGGACATCACGCACGCACATACACAAACATTGCCTTTTATAAGTACTGTTCAGCAACGGATTCTGAGACTACCACTTTTGGACGATTTTACATTGGAAATGGGTGTCAGGCAATGAGTCATATGAGCACATTTCCGGAGTTCTTAGTTAGATCACGCTCAATAAAATGTAAACATTACCCTTCCGTTCTTCACTTTCTCCCTATTTTGATGAAAATAACTCCACCTGGTGCATGCGCAAAAACGTGGAGGGTTTCCGAATCCATTGCTAAACAATATGGATAATTGTTTTATCAACCTGAAGTTAATTTTATCAAAAAATGTTTTAGGCCCGCTTGAAAGATATTAAAAAATGTATTTTTCTGTAAATTGGTAACAGTTTGCCTTAATTGAACACAGTTGTGCTATTTATAACCAGCTCCAAATCAGCATGTTTTTAGATACATTTGTTTATGCAAAACATTACAGAAAAAATCCTGATCTTAAGTTTTTTGAAAAATAATTGTTGCATTATAAATGGTTTGCCATCTTCTTTCCTTTTAGGTGTGTATGCCTTTCAAGTTGTTAACTCATGTAACACAATGAGCCTAAATGTGAATTTATTCCATATTACAAATTGTGAAATTTAATAATTGGTTCTTACTTCACAGATTTTTCAGATAAAGATTTTTTTTTTTTGAAATGATGGAGAAGCAAATAGAGTTTTTTAAAATTAGTGATAAATAAAGGTTTGTTAACAACTTTGTGTTTAAGAACAATCTGTCCGACATTTATTGCTAAACAGTGGCAGTTATTTTACACAAGAACAGATAAATATTTCTATGGAGGGGTAGAGAGAATGCTCTGTTTGAAAATGATGAAATTTTTCTAGAGTCATTTGAATGTGAAATCAAGCTCATCATCAATGCTATACCAGAAATCAAGGTTTCTTAAAACAGTTTAGCATTATCTGGAATAAGACACGTTATTGATTTTATAGTGTGTGGTTTTAGCCAGATATTGAGCAGCAGTTGTATCAATGTATTAGTACTAGATCTAAAGATGACTTTGGGGTCCTTATTTTGCATTGATGAGTATCTACTGTGTCATGCTTTCTCTTGAATAATGGCCTTCCTGGCTGTGAAATTCCCATCATGTTTTCTTTTGCCATTGTATGGAATTTTAGCTGATTCTTTATGTAATTCTGTGGTGTGTAGAGCTTTTCCTTGCATTTTTAAAACACATTCTGTGCCACCATGGTCACTGTCATTATTACATAACCTCTGTTGGTATAACTGAACGTGCCTCAAATAAATATTGCTTTGTATTATGAAAAATAGTGTTTGAACATCATTTGAATGTTTTGCTTTTTTGAAAGGCAAGAAAGTTGGTGATTTTCTTTGTAGCTTTAGCAGCATGCATGTCAACTACAATCAAAGTATCTGCTTACAATATACTATGGCCTTAATCAAAGTATCTGCTTACAATATACTATGGTCTTAATCAAAGTATCTGCTTCCAATACATTACGATCTTTTTCCATCAAAATTATTAAAAATTTTCCAGAATACCTTTATATTTTTTTCAGTCTAAGATATAAAAGTTCATATCGTCTGTTAGAATGTGAATTCATAGGATGAGAGGCCTTTTAAAGCCGGCCATTCACTTGAAGGATAGCCATGCCATAAGTCCTAATTTTTTTTTTTTTTACCCATTTTAATTGAAAAATACAGGCATGCCATTCACTTGTATTTAAAAGGATGCTAACTCTGAATAAAGGTGGGGGGAGCAATCCTTCTTTCCCTCTCTACAGCTGCTTGTTAATCGCTCTTCGATTTTCTCCAGTCAGCAGATTTTCATTTATCGAATCTGCTGACTGGAGCCTGATTGAAATGGACTGGAATCTGATGAAGCCTCAAAGCAAGGCTTTAATCTACGCAAGACATTCTTTTTGCTAGCCTCTTTCAGGGTCCCTCTGAAGCATGACTTTAACTCTATCGATATGGGACCGTCCCATACGTCTCTTCAAGCAAAAGACAATAGCCGTTCGAATTGTCAAGTGTGATTGATTTCACGCCCGTGGTGTGTGCTTTCTTCGTTAGAGTGGCTCGCCCAGATGTGTTTGGGGAAGAGGGAAGTTTTCTTATAATTCGGACAATACCAACTGTCATTGTGGGTTTTGAGGGGAGAAAGTGAATTTCCCTTATCTTGGATAGAGGATCTCGGACGTTCCCGTATTTTGAGGACCCTTTACTTCAATGGCCTTAGGAATCGGAGGGTTAAACTCCTGTGTTTATGCTCTGATTTCAGTCCAGACGGAATTCCAACCACCACAAGCCATTTGGCTGATTTCCATAGATTTTAATGGCTTTTTCCTTCTCGCATTCCAAAATATCCAGTTTATCTGTGAAATGAATGGCCGGCTTAAATCTTACCAGGAATACATTCCAATTAGATATTTCTGCATTATGGTCAATTATTTAATTAAAAGTGTTTTCATTGTTTCATAAATGATACTTTAATTGTTTCCTTCCCTTCGCATTGACAAGTTTTATGTGTGTCACATATGTACACTTTTTACAAACATTTGAGAGTAGATTGAAGTTCTTAATTATAGCAAAAAGCAATATATCTGGTTAATGCCATTCACTTTTAGAACTAATTTATTGCTCTTTTTTTTTATTAAAAATGTTGTTTTTTATATTAAGATTCTTGCTTTCAGTGACTTAACTTGTAAGGATGGTATATTGTAATAAAAGCCTGGTATTCATGTCTTTATTCTATCATTGTAAAACAATGTATGATCAAATGCAATTCAAGCTTTTTTTGTACCTTGATAATTTTGTTCCCTTGACAGCTGCTCCTGAATTATATTTATTTGCATAGCTGCTAATTTTAAAATACTTTTTTGATTTTATGTGTACTAAGTGGTGGTAATTAAAAGCATTATTAACATTAATTCTGTTGAAGTGTGTAAACAAAGGTAATTTACTTATGTACAACACAATACCATGTTTATTTTAGGAATGGATTGTTGAAGAATTAAAAATTAGAATTAATAAAGAATTAGCCAAACGCCAATGTGAAACTTTAGAAAAAGAATCCGAATCTCTAAAGCAGCAGATTAAAAGTATGGAGGAACTTTCAGAACCTATTACAGAGGTATGTAAGAAAAATTATGCAGAATTAATCTGTTGATGAGTAGTAATAAATGTAAATAAATAAATTAGTTAGGTATGAATAGTGAATGTTTTCTGTTGTTTTTATAAACATCAACTGCAGCTTTTATATATAAAAAAATTTATATGTCTTGTATTCTGTTTTTTGTTAATATTGAGTTTACTCTTAATATTTGTTATTTACGTTTTTCATATGCAACTCTGAATACTAGATGAAACTACTGCCTTTTACTTTTCTTTGCAAGAACAGGAGTTGTGTGTGAAATTTGGTGTTACTTTTAATTCATACTTTGGAAATTTTATTCATTATTATGTGTATTAAATAATGTATTTGATTTATTTTACTTCTATGTAATACAACAGTATTGCCCTCATCTTTAAAAAGGTTTTAAGTATTGACCTGATGTAGAATTTTAATGCAGCCGCAGCTCAATGAAATGTTATTATTCATTTATATTTCCCTGCTGTCTTTTTTATCCTTTATTCGGGGACAACTTTTGAAGTCATCATAATAAAATGTGAGAGATGTATTTATTGTTATATCTGTTGCCTCTAAAAGAAGATTAAGAAGAGCTTTTTGATGCTTGCTTTGAGCTTTGATGACCAAATACCTAAAACTGCTCTTTCCATTTGGCATCAGTTTCTTAATGCAAAGTCTTGTTCCATTGCAAAGTGAAGGTGGATGAAGATTCCTGAGAAGCATTATTGGTGCCCCAATCTTTAGCTCCAATGTATGCGAAGGTACTCCAGTTGGCTCCAATGTGTTTAAAAAATCTGCTGTGTAGTTAACAACCTCATTCGTATCACATGTAGTGTCAATAGATTTGTAAACTTGAACACTACCAGGCAATTCTAGTAAAAGTTGCTTATTCATGACGCTGACATCTTCGTTTCATGGGGCAAGAATTGCTCTTTGGCACAACCATGAGAAGTCAAAAAAGCGCTGTGACACATTTGGAAATACTGCTTCCTTCAGCTCCTGCTGAGTTTTCACAATCCTTCCAATTCTTTGCATCACTATGCATCCATCTTGATTATCTGGAGTCATGGCACCATTTCCTAGTTGAAGTAGATTATCTGCAAATTGCTGGGCAGATGGTTCACCATTGAGATGTACTCGCATGTTTGTAGTTAGTCCAAGTCTCTGAATGCCATTCCATAAGTGCGATGATTTTAAATAGGCCTGCATTTCATCCGCCCTCGTTCCACGGGGAATAACTGGAAGTGTTTGTCGAAAGTCTCCAGCCAACACCATGGTAACACCTCCCATTCTGTTATTGTTACGCCTGATGTCTTTTAACGTAATATCCAGTGCTTCAAACACAGCTTTGTGGGACATAGTACATTCATCCCAGACAATTAGTTTACAATCTTTTAGAATCTTTGCCTTTCCTGAATTTCTAGAAATGTTACATGTAGGAGTATCCGTATTAGCTAGATTTAAGGGCAACCTGAAAGCCGAGTGAGCTGTTCTCCCTCCAGTCAATAGTGTTTCGGCAATGCCAGATGAAGCAACGGCCAGGGCAATCTCGTTTCTTTGTCGCACTTTAGCCAATAGAAGATTGATGAGAAAAGTCTTCCCTGTACCACCAGGAGCATCCAAAAAAATATGCCACTGCTCCTATCAAAAACTGCTTTTGTAATCGTGTCAAATGCTTCCTTTTGATCTGGGACCATTTTTGGCTCATTCTCCTCTATGTATGATGTGAGTACATCTGTGTCATAGTTTCTTTCTGTATGTTCTTCACTTGGTAGCACTGAATCATGATTTCAATTGGGTTGTGGGAGTCCAAAGCTTTTTAGATCTGATCCACCCAACAATATAATTTTATCCTCAATGTCGATTAGAGCTCTGTTGAAAATAGCTTCACAGTAGTCCAGATCCATATTTTGCTGTTGAATACGTGCTTTATGCAGTATATCTTCTGACAAATTTTCCTTGTGGTCCATCCATAATTGTTTGGGAGAAGACATCGAACATATTTGTAGCATGACCGCAAACAGATTGCGTAAAATCTTAGGTGATCGAGATGCAGCTGCTTCTTCTAATGCTTTGTTCCAGTGTTCAACATCCTCCAGAAGTCCTCTAAGTTGGCAAGCCTGTTTGTAAGTTTCGCAGACCCTTCCGTCAAATGTTCTCAAATCTGTAAATGACATAGGTCTTTGTCCTTCATGCAGCAGGAATCGCAGATGAAAGCATTCAGAGTTGGTTGGATGCACAGTGTACACCCGCCCTAGAGCACCGCTGGATCTTATTCCTTCTTGTTCTGGTACAACCTGTCCTTGTTTTCGACGTTGCCATGTCTTGTTCCCATTGTTCCAAGCGTGGTACTTGGTTGTACAATAGGGTGCATGCAAACTCATCTTCGGTGCAAAGTCTAAAGAAAGATGTGAGTGTTGTTTCCTGGGGTGCTTGAGCACGTTGAGCAGCATTTTCTGTCGTGAAGTAGACTCGCTGACCATTTTCAAGATGGACGCTTAGATGAATCACATTGGGGTGTCGCTCGTGAATCGGGAAGTTGAGTATTCTCCATACTGCTTTGTTGCTACTGATGTATCTCCCCATTTGATACTGATGAATTTCATTTAGGTCATTTTCTCCACTGGTGAGTTGAAACACAGCCATATCGGATCCTTTGTTGACGTATTTTCAGACGTACTTGATAGACTTCACAGAATTGCAATACTCTACGTTGATATGCGCATTGAAAATTTTTGTTAACAAAGGGCAGTACGGTGCAATCCAAGTATTGTCCACAGATACTTCTGATCCTCGAAAATTGATGTTTACAGAAAATCCCCCGTCTTGTGAAGACCTACGACGATATAGTGGATATCCATCTTGTCCTGTTTGCGTTTCTTTCAAAAAATGGCGAGGGTATCGCTTTGTGCAAATTCCATCCTTCATGCATGGAGAATGTGGATTTACACTTCCGCATGGACCGTACACCATCTGCTTCATTACAATGCGAAAAAGATCAGGGTCTTCTTGTGGATTAGGGATTTCTGCACTAATAAAGTCATCCACTCTGTGAACGTGTAATGAGTCTTTAAGCCAAATGAGAATGTGGGCATGAGGAAGTCCTCGCTTCTGCCACTCTATTGTATACATATGGCACTTAACTTCTCCAAAAATCTTTGCTTTTGTGATAAGATTCATGAGTGCTTTTTGCTTTTGATGAAAAACTCTTGCCAACAAATCATGACGATCCTGTGGCTTTTGCCCAACAAATAGTTCTTTCTGTATCTCTGTCCAGTTCGGATTGCATGTAAAGGTGATGAATAGATCCGGTCTACCATAGTTTTTCACGTAGGTCATGGCATCTTGAGTACGCTCGTGCAAGTATCTGGGACCCCCAGTAAAGCTGGAAGGCAAGATGATCAACTGGCCTATGTCGGCAACTTTTCCATCATTCATAACAGCATCCCTTAAATGTGCATACTGCTCCACTCTGAGCGTCCGCTGATTTAGTCATATGTACAACAGCCTTTCCGATTCAATCTTGGCATACATGTCCACTATAAATTGATGAAACAGGCCTTTGCTTCTCAGTAAAATGTTGAAATCTTTAGAGCGTTGTATCATTCTGCACGCGTAGAACTGCATAGCTGAAATCTTCTTATTTTGGGGCATTCCTGTCATTGGGTTTCTTTGGCAGAGTTCAAAATGATATCCATCCTCCCCCTGCCAAATTATAAGTGGATACTGTAGCGCATCATAAGACCTGTGCGTATCCGAAATTTTCTTTATGGTGCCACTTCTTTCTTCTAAAAGGATGTCCATTGCTCCATGTTGTTCTCCCACCATGATTAAAGCCACTTCATCTGTTTTTGGTGCATTGAAACATCTTTCATGCTCACCATGTGGGGTTTTATCTGCTAAGATTACCACTTTAAATTCAGGGCTGATCTTATTCAAGGCCGATTTGAAGCTCTGGACGTAGCAATTGTGATGATCCAGCATACCTTGCAACTGAAGTACTATGTCTTGTCTTGTTTGCGGAACATTTTTGCAACGCTGCTCTGCTTGTTCTGCACTGTCTCCTACAAAATATATTTGAAGAAATTTAGGCTCTTCGTTTGGTAGAGAGTAAAGACTCACGATGCGGTGGTAAACTTGACCCTGAACCTTAAATGTTGGCATATATCCGGACTCTCTAATTTCTTTTGTTGTACTGAAAGAGGTCATCTGGAAACAGGAATTATACCTTCTAATATTGTTCAGAAAATGTTTAACTTCCGCTGAATCTCCAATGAGTAATGTCCGTAGAGATTCAGGTGGATCCATTAACCGTGGCAGTTGAACCTTTCCTCCATTGCAGCACATACCTGGGGCTTCACCTATCCACTTCTTTGCTTCACAGTGTTCGCATGTCACAGAAATTGGTCCAATAATGCATGAAGGATCAGATATATAATCTGCTGATGGATCGTAATTAAAAGCTGCATTCTCTAAAATTCTCCAGGTGCGCATTCGTTTAGCATTTCTTCCGGTTCTAACTTGTTGTAGTCTTGTTTCTCTTTCTGGGGTGGATTCAGATTATCTTCTTCTTTGTTCTCTTTCCCTGTTCTCTCTCTGTCTTGATTCTCTTTCTTGGGGGATTCAGCTTCTCTGAACTCTTTCTCTGTCCTGTTGCTGTTTCATTCGAAGACATTTCTTTTCTCTTGGAGGCTGTGGCATCTTTAAATATAACAGCTAAATCTTTAACATTTAAAAATGAAACTATCAAATCAAAACACACACAATAAGCAATAATCTTTAATCAACAGATTAAAAATTAAATAACGGGGGGAAAATCTAAAATCTAGCTAATAAAAAAACAGAACCACAGACGACTCTGTGACCAGAAAGAGGACAAAACGCACGTAATACGTATCCGAAAGAACGGGAAAAAGGAATACGTATTCGATCAAATACAACTCAAAATAAAATTAGCAAATTGAAACAAAAAGTATCAAAACACACACAATAAGCACTAATCTTTAATCCCCAGATTAAAATTATCAAATCGATCAAATTCAAGTGAAAATGAAATTATCAAATTAAAACAAAATGTAATCAAAACACACACAATAAGCAATAATCTTTAATCACCAGATTAAAAATTAAATAACGGGGGGGGGGATCTAAAATCTAGCAAATAAAAAAAAAAACAGAACCACAGACGACTGTGACCAGAAAGGGGACAAAACGCATGCAATATGTATCCGAAAGAACGGAAAAAAGGATAAAAAATAATCAAAACACACACAATAATCTCAAAACGAAATTAGCAAATTGAAACAAAAAGTATCAAGACACACAACCCCAGATTAAAAATAGTAAATTGAACGGATAAAAAGCATTACTTATTCGATGAAATTCAACTGAAAATGAAATTATCAAATTAAAACAAATTATCAAAACACACACAATACAGAACTACAGACGACTCTGTGACCAGAAAGGGGACAAAACGCAATACGTATCCGAAAGAACGGAAAAAAGGATTACGTATTCGATGAAATACAACTCAAAATGAAATTAGCAACTTGAACACACTAAACAATAATCTTAAAACTCAAAATGAGATTTTCAAATCTAAAATGTAAGCAAATGATCTAACCAGAACCACAGACCAGCAAGACACAATCGTATCCGATCGAGTGAAATGAAATTATGCCTGATCATGCCCAGTCAAGAATGTATCTTTTGAAAAGGAATCGCCAGAACATGAGTCACAAAACCTTTTTGGCGCCTCTACATCTCCCCCTCCTGTGGTATTCTTAGAACATGATGAAAAGCTCCGAAGGTTATGACGTCACCTGCCCCTTGAACCAATGAAATTGCCAGCTGCATTCCGGAAAAGCGTCACAGGAGAAAAATCGCTTGACAAAAATAACTTTCAACTACCCAGGGAAAAAAATTAATTAAAAATAAACTGGAAAAGATATTTTAACCATTCTTGCTTTAAATCCGACAGTACCATTCTACTTATAAGCTGAAAAAAATTGAAAATAATAGTGTTATTAGAAAGTCGGATGCAACAAATTTAAAAACAAAAGTAACATTTCGATGCCAAAACTGGGTATTTTTTAAAAATTTCTCAAAATTCAGTAAATTACGTTTGAAATTCAAAACTAACTTCATTAGAACGGAAATCCCTTGCTCTTTCCGATGCTGTATCTATTTTTGTCATACAGTTATCCGAAACCATGCTATTGAGAAATTAATGCGAAAAATCTCCCAAAACAACTTAAAACATTAAATAAAAAAAATTCTAGATTAAATTTCAAAATTTCGGCTTCGAGGTGCATTCAGACACCATTACGTCTACCTGTGTGCCAAATTTCATGGCTGTAAGTGCGATAGATTTGTCTGGACATCGCAGACACACACACACAAACATTGCCTTTTATAAGTATAGATTAATTCATAAGGAAGCTATTGAAAAATTCTTCAAAAACGTGACAGGTATATGCAGTAATTTTAAACTAATTTGTTAAAAGAAAGCTGTGAAATATGCTTTCAATGTATATCTGTGTTAAATCTAGTAGATCAGAAAAGCTTTCAGACTTGCAAATGTTCCTTTTTACATGCACATAATCTTTCATTATTATGAGATCACTCTTCTGTGATGTTCAGTTTTTCATTAGATTATTATTTACATTGAATGTATATTTTATCATCCATCTTTGATAAGAGATTTATTAAATAACTATTTCTGAAAAATTATCAGCATCTAAGATTTAGATGCTGATTATTATCTTAATTATATATTTCATTTATTGCAATTATTTAATTTATTAAGAGATTATAATTAAAGAGATAAGAATTAAAGAGATTACATGTAATTAAATGATTAAACCACTGTTTTAAGATCAAACAAAGAAAAAGGTCATTTTTCTTTTAAAAGTGTGCCAAAGCTCAAGTTTTAGATACCTGACCTGTATGCCAAATGTGCGAAAATTACCAACATGGAAAGTGCTGCTTACTTTGTATATAGGATCCTGTTTAGTGACAGGAAACTCTTCAGCATGGTTCAGGATTCTTTCTTTTAAAATGATGATCGTCTATCATCTTGAACAGACTGAATTTTAGAAATAAAGGTCCTTGATTTTGAGAAAGTTTTTATATTGTGACTAGAGAATTAAACTTAAGAAAATTATGTATCTGTGAAATAAATAGTTGTATATCTCTACTAATAATAAAGAATGTGTGTCTGTGTGTTGGTCCTCTAAAGGGCAGACCTCTGTACCAAGAGCTATGAAAATTGGCACAAATATACTTTGAAGGTTGGGAATATGCAACTCGGAGCCCTTTTTTGACATTCTAGTTGGAATTTGAATTTAAAAATTAAGCAAAATTTTGGCGTTTTTCCTTAATAACTTCTGAAAATATTGCTGAACAAAAAATCATTTTTACTCCATCTGAAAGTGCAAAAAATTACCTTTCCAATGATTTCGATTCAGTTGCTGTATAATGTTTTCTCAAACTTAAATGAATTTTTAAAAATATTCTTTGGCATAATTTACAATACTTTTCATTGTTGCAATGCATCTCAACCCTTTTCATTGTTTAAACAAGTATTTAATTGCATATTTCTCTTTCATTGTTGTAATCTGAGATAATATGCTAATATACTTTGCTTTCATATTCTATTTCATCATAATTTTTATGAAATCTGTAAACTAAGCACTCCGAAATATTGCTTTGCTTACATTAAGAAATATATCCAGTAAGCTCACTGGTTATAGCTGCTATGTTTTCATTCTTTTCTCGGCATGTTTTAATCCAGCTAACATGTTGCTGGCCATAAAATGTGCTGCGTCATTTTAATGTTGAAATGAAATGCATATTTTACAAGAGGAATAAGAAAGTGACGATAGTGCTGACAGCATGGAATTAGAGGTTACATGACATGGTCAGTTATTTGACTCCATTAGGAACATTTATGTAGACAATGAACAGAAGAGGTCCAAGGTCACTTAAAGGTTAAGGACATTGTTAAAAGAACCATGAATATAAAATGATGCAAGATTTAATTGAAATCGTATTCCCGGCAAACAAGCTGATCGCCGAAGTTAACTAGTATATAATATGTAGGTAAGCAGTTCATTGTATTTAGATAAAGTAATTTCTGATTTTGATGCCATGCATTTTAATTTCTAACTTTTTGTTTCTTCTACAAAATGTCTCCCCCTCCCCTTTAAGTTGATTAAATTATTTTAGAAGAATTTGTTGGTTGCATTCAGTTATTTATCATTATACCTAACATAACCAGTAAAATTTTCAAATTTCACTTTTATTTTTCATTTTCTGTTATTTCATTTATCAATCATTCATTTATAGTTATTAAGGTCTATTCAAGGTTTTTAAAATTTTTTTATTAGTCTTAAGCTGTATGCTATATTAATTTTTGTTTAATGCTTGTAGGGGACAAGTACTGAAAGACCAGATGTCAATTCACAAAAAGCTTTAGTTGAAATAATGGATAAACGAATTACTGAATTAAAGGAATCTGTTCAAGATGAAAGTATGAATGTTTTGCATGCCTTTACTTCAGGCATAGCATTTTATAAATATTTGCATTTAATGTAAAATTATTAAATTTTAATCCTTTTATTGTAATTTAATTATTTCCAGATAGCAAGATTTGCCCTATTTTGGAGTCACTAAATTCTATGGGTATAGCCAAAGCTGCTATAGAGACCTTATTTAAGAAAGTAAGTTCAAAATCTGTTTTGTCTGTTAAATGAAGAGGAGGGAATTGAAACTATTAAAATCAAGTTTTCTTATTGTTTATGAGTAAAATATACCAGTAGATCTGAGCAATAGGCTGGCATAAACTATTTTATTTATTGCGTTCTGTTGCTTTATTCATTAAAAGTATATATTGTTTTAATTTCAGATTCAACTCGATGTGTTTTGCAAATACTTTCATTTCTGATTTTTAAAAAAATCTTATCAGTATATCTTATGAGTAATATTTGCATGTACAATTTATTTCAATAAAACTTTATGTATCTCATCCATAATAAAAACAAAGTAAATTAGAAACGGACTGTCATAACACTTCCACATAAATTGAATTTCAGTGCATCTCTGAGAGAAACCCCACTTTGTCTAATCATCTGTGTAGTACTTTAATGACTGGCTGCTGCAACAGTTAACAAGGGCTCCGAGGCTAAATGCATAATAACCCCGAGTGGCATGTGTGATGCCCCCCCTCATTACTGCGGTACCACCTATTATTGACAATGGTCCCAGGTAGTCCCACCATTATTGTACCCACCAGGGTAGTGAGACCCCACTTTCTATCTGGTGGCTTCTCATCTCCATATTTGAGGTGCCTCCCCTCCTAAGTGGGTACTTCTGCTGTTTAGGTAAGATGTATGTTATAATCAGATGATTCCCTTACCACATTTGTAGTGGCTGTTTTGAACATTAAATTTTTTGTACAATCGTGCATGCTTACCAAACTATAAAATGGATTGTGCAGAAAAAGCTAGCAAAAATAGACTTTTTTCTAAGTCATTGAATCCTGGTGATAGCAGTTTTTCCAGACTGTGGCAGACGAAATAGAAATAATTATTGATGAAAGACTGGCCTTCTCTTAAGAAACCACTATAAAAGGAAGGAGGGGTAAAATTTATTTCATTCATCACTGACATAGGGTTTTTCCTGCAAATTTGAATTCATCTGTACTTAATATTCTTAGGTCATATTGAAATTATCATACTAAGAATGCATTATGCTGAATATCAAAGCTTGTTTTGATAATCTGCGAACTGTGCTTGAAAAGTAATTAACTGAACTTGTTACAATTTATTTGGATTTTTTTTGTAATTTTACCTTATTGTTGAATATTGCAATAGCAAAACTCTGTTCCTTAGATATATGTGAAGTGTTGACTAGTCTCATTATTATAAAAGCTAGCAAAATGCATCAAGAGATGTTCTCTTCTTTACTTTCTACTCCAGTTTCCAGTTAGAGTAATATTTGCAATGATAGTAAATAAGATTCACTATGAAATAAGGTCTTTTGTCTAGAAAAAGAAATCTATTTTCACTAATGAATAATTAGCAAAATATTGTATTCATTATATTGTATTCACAGAAGTGCTTAATAAGAAGAAAACATTTTATTTTTTGGATCTTAAAAGAATGAGAAATCTTCAGGTCTAAAACAAATAATCAAATTTATTTCTAAAAATTATTAGCTGCGAAGTTTTCAAATTAAATCCAAAGAAATAAATTACTGTGAGTACAGTATTAAGAATACTGTAAGGAGAATAATAAGAGTAATAATTAAACCAATTAAAATTAATTTTAATTTTGTATTCCCCTTGAGAATTGCTTTTGTAGGGTTCTGCCTCAGAAGAATGTGAACAAAACAACAACAAAAAAAAAACTGGTTACACTTTCCTGAAACTTCATAAACACTCTTGAAATCATCATCTTGTTCAAAAAGGGAATTATGTTTCTTGTTTTCATGTCTTTAAAATTCTTGATGTTATTGCTTTGTTTTACTTTATGTTCATGTTCAGTTATCTCAATGTATTTTTATTCGTAGTGTGTTTCTGAGGCA
>BGPR01036809.1:0-15380 GCA_013235015.1 Araneus ventricosus
TTTATGTTCATTGCTTCTAATAAAATGCATTTACCATAGGATTTGAAAAGAGCCAAGGTTCAACTAGTGAAACAGATGAAACAAGATTGCAATAAATATTTACAAAAACAGCGAGAAAAAGAAAGAGAAGTTGCAAAACTGGTCCGAGAAGGAAGACGTAAAGAACATGAACTTGTGAAGATGAAAAATAAGTTTGAAAGAGAAGTTAATGTTTTAAAACAGAAAATTGATCGAGTCACTTCTGCTAAAAACAGGGAGATTATGATGAAAAGAAATGGGAAAACTGGAGTAGTTAAATCAAGATCTTCCACTCCCAAAGAAAATATTGAGGTATGTCTTTATTAACATTTTCATTTATTGATTTTAAATCGTTCAACTCTTTAAGTGCCACATAGCAACTACTCTGGCAATTTTAAAAAGGTACATAATATAATAAAAAAAAGCATTTCCTCTTATATATTAGTATGAAAAATTCTGTTATAATAGGAAATTAAAACATTTTTGAATGTAGAAATATATATTTGAAGAGTCATATTAAATTTAACTACCCTTCAGTTCAATAGGATTTTCTTATCCATATCTATCATTATATATTTAATACACCCACAATGCTCATTTGAAATTTAAAAAAAAACCCCTATATCTAGATATATTAATGTGGAAGTGCAGTCTTAAACAAACAAAAAATGCATGATTTTTTTATAATTTATGTAAGAATATTAAAATTTTTTTAAGAATATTAAAAAATATATATCTTTAGAAAAGTCTAAAAAGTTTCAATTTTTATTTTCTACTATCAGTACACCCACGGCGTTGCCCGTGGAATCAGGACTTCAACAAAATGATGAAAAAAAAAAAAAAAAAAATGCCCACAATGACATGAAAACAAAAGATACTCATTATTGATTTTCCCGCTTATTTTTTTCGTGATAATGGCATTTTAATTGTAGAAAAACAGTACAGAGTACGTTAATCCAAAACAATATTAAAAAATTGCAACGTGAAAATCATTATTATACAGCAAGCAAAATATGCGAGACAAATAAACACATCAAGATACTGCCGAAAATAATAATCGAAGTCATACAAATGAAGGCTATGACATCACCTGCTCTCTGCACAGTCAGCCAATGAAATTGCCAGCAATGTTCTGGAGAAGTGTCGTGGGAGGAAGTTCGCTAGAGAAAAATATCTTTCCAACTGATCAGGAAAAAATTAATTAAAAAAAAAGGGAAAAAGATATTTTAACCGTTCTTGTTTTAAATCCGACAGAACTGTTCCAGTTATAAGCTGGAAAAAAAATTGAAAATAATACTGTTATTATAACGTTGGACGCAGCCAATTTAAAACAAAAATAAAGTTTTGATGGCAAAACTGACTATTTTTTAAAAATTTCTCAAAATTCAGTAAATTTCGTTTGAAGCTCAAAACAAATTTCATTAGAATTAAATTGTTCTGTCCAATGGTGTTTTGATTGTTTTTCAACTATCATCAGAAAAGATACTACAGCTGTAAACGTGCCAAAAATGACCCAAAACATTAAATAAAAAATTTTCTAAATTAAATTTTAAAATTCGGGCTCTGAAGTGCATTGAGTCACCATTACGACTACCTGTGTGCCAAATTTTATGGCAGTAAGTGCAAAAGATTCTTCTGGACATCACGCACGCACATACACAAACATTGCCTTTTATAAGTACTGTTCAGCAACGGATTCTGAGACTACCACTTTTGGACGATTTTACATTGGAAATGGGTGTCAGGCAATGAGTCATATGAGCACATTTCCGGAGTTCTTAGTTAGATCACGCTCAATAAAATGTAAACATTACCCTTCCGTTCTTCACTTTCTCCCTATTTTGATGAAAATAACTCCACCTGGTGCATGCGCAAAAACGTGGAGGGTTTCCGAATCCATTGCTAAACAATATGGATAATTGTTTTATCAACCTGAAGTTAATTTTATCAAAAAATGTTTTAGGCCCGCTTGAAAGATATTAAAAAATGTATTTTTCTGTAAATTGGTAACAGTTTGCCTTAATTGAACACAGTTGTGCTATTTATAACCAGCTCCAAATCAGCATGTTTTTAGATACATTTGTTTATGCAAAACATTACAGAAAAAATCCTGATCTTAAGTTTTTTGAAAAATAATTGTTGCATTATAAATGGTTTGCCATCTTCTTTCCTTTTAGGTGTGTATGCCTTTCAAGTTGTTAACTCATGTAACACAATGAGCCTAAATGTGAATTTATTCCATATTACAAATTGTGAAATTTAATAATTGGTTCTTACTTCACAGATTTTTCAGATAAAGATTTTTTTTTTTTGAAATGATGGAGAAGCAAATAGAGTTTTTTAAAATTAGTGATAAATAAAGGTTTGTTAACAACTTTGTGTTTAAGAACAATCTGTCCGACATTTATTGCTAAACAGTGGCAGTTATTTTACACAAGAACAGATAAATATTTCTATGGAGGGGTAGAGAGAATGCTCTGTTTGAAAATGATGAAATTTTTCTAGAGTCATTTGAATGTGAAATCAAGCTCATCATCAATGCTATACCAGAAATCAAGGTTTCTTAAAACAGTTTAGCATTATCTGGAATAAGACACGTTATTGATTTTATAGTGTGTGGTTTTAGCCAGATATTGAGCAGCAGTTGTATCAATGTATTAGTACTAGATCTAAAGATGACTTTGGGGTCCTTATTTTGCATTGATGAGTATCTACTGTGTCATGCTTTCTCTTGAATAATGGCCTTCCTGGCTGTGAAATTCCCATCATGTTTTCTTTTGCCATTGTATGGAATTTTAGCTGATTCTTTATGTAATTCTGTGGTGTGTAGAGCTTTTCCTTGCATTTTTAAAACACATTCTGTGCCACCATGGTCACTGTCATTATTACATAACCTCTGTTGGTATAACTGAACGTGCCTCAAATAAATATTGCTTTGTATTATGAAAAATAGTGTTTGAACATCATTTGAATGTTTTGCTTTTTTGAAAGGCAAGAAAGTTGGTGATTTTCTTTGTAGCTTTAGCAGCATGCATGTCAACTACAATCAAAGTATCTGCTTACAATATACTATGGCCTTAATCAAAGTATCTGCTTACAATATACTATGGTCTTAATCAAAGTATCTGCTTCCAATACATTACGATCTTTTTCCATCAAAATTATTAAAAATTTT
Organism: Araneus ventricosus; assembly: GCA_013235015.1. Taxonomy (NCBI): domain Eukaryota; kingdom Metazoa; phylum Arthropoda; class Arachnida; order Araneae; family Araneidae; genus Araneus; species Araneus ventricosus. The sequence goes on from BGPR01036809.1 coordinate 3,194, forward strand.
CCAGAATACCTTTATATTTTTTTCAGTCTAAGATATAAAAGTTCATATCGTCTGTTAGAATGTGAATTCATAGGATGAGAGGCCTTTTAAAGCCGGCCATTCACTTGAAGGATAGCCATGCCATAAGTCCTAATTTTTTTTTTTTTTACCCATTTTAATTGAAAAATACAGGCATGCCATTCACTTGTATTTAAAAGGATGCTAACTCTGAATAAAGGTGGGGGGAGCAATCCTTCTTTCCCTCTCTACAGCTGCTTGTTAATCGCTCTTCGATTTTCTCCAGTCAGCAGATTTTCATTTATCGAATCTGCTGACTGGAGCCTGATTGAAATGGACTGGAATCTGATGAAGCCTCAAAGCAAGGCTTTAATCTACGCAAGACATTCTTTTTGCTAGCCTCTTTCAGGGTCCCTCTGAAGCATGACTTTAACTCTATCGATATGGGACCGTCCCATACGTCTCTTCAAGCAAAAGACAATAGCCGTTCGAATTGTCAAGTGTGATTGATTTCACGCCCGTGGTGTGTGCTTTCTTCGTTAGAGTGGCTCGCCCAGATGTGTTTGGGGAAGAGGGAAGTTTTCTTATAATTCGGACAATACCAACTGTCATTGTGGGTTTTGAGGGGAGAAAGTGAATTTCCCTTATCTTGGATAGAGGATCTCGGACGTTCCCGTATTTTGAGGACCCTTTACTTCAATGGCCTTAGGAATCGGAGGGTTAAACTCCTGTGTTTATGCTCTGATTTCAGTCCAGACGGAATTCCAACCACCACAAGCCATTTGGCTGATTTCCATAGATTTTAATGGCTTTTTCCTTCTCGCATTCCAAAATATCCAGTTTATCTGTGAAATGAATGGCCGGCTTAAATCTTACCAGGAATACATTCCAATTAGATATTTCTGCATTATGGTCAATTATTTAATTAAAAGTGTTTTCATTGTTTCATAAATGATACTTTAATTGTTTCCTTCCCTTCGCATTGACAAGTTTTATGTGTGTCACATATGTACACTTTTTACAAACATTTGAGAGTAGATTGAAGTTCTTAATTATAGCAAAAAGCAATATATCTGGTTAATGCCATTCACTTTTAGAACTAATTTATTGCTCTTTTTTTTTATTAAAAATGTTGTTTTTTATATTAAGATTCTTGCTTTCAGTGACTTAACTTGTAAGGATGGTATATTGTAATAAAAGCCTGGTATTCATGTCTTTATTCTATCATTGTAAAACAATGTATGATCAAATGCAATTCAAGCTTTTTTTGTACCTTGATAATTTTGTTCCCTTGACAGCTGCTCCTGAATTATATTTATTTGCATAGCTGCTAATTTTAAAATACTTTTTTGATTTTATGTGTACTAAGTGGTGGTAATTAAAAGCATTATTAACATTAATTCTGTTGAAGTGTGTAAACAAAGGTAATTTACTTATGTACAACACAATACCATGTTTATTTTAGGAATGGATTGTTGAAGAATTAAAAATTAGAATTAATAAAGAATTAGCCAAACGCCAATGTGAAACTTTAGAAAAAGAATCCGAATCTCTAAAGCAGCAGATTAAAAGTATGGAGGAACTTTCAGAACCTATTACAGAGGTATGTAAGAAAAATTATGCAGAATTAATCTGTTGATGAGTAGTAATAAATGTAAATAAATAAATTAGTTAGGTATGAATAGTGAATGTTTTCTGTTGTTTTTATAAACATCAACTGCAGCTTTTATATATAAAAAAATTTATATGTCTTGTATTCTGTTTTTTGTTAATATTGAGTTTACTCTTAATATTTGTTATTTACGTTTTTCATATGCAACTCTGAATACTAGATGAAACTACTGCCTTTTACTTTTCTTTGCAAGAACAGGAGTTGTGTGTGAAATTTGGTGTTACTTTTAATTCATACTTTGGAAATTTTATTCATTATTATGTGTATTAAATAATGTATTTGATTTATTTTACTTCTATGTAATACAACAGTATTGCCCTCATCTTTAAAAAGGTTTTAAGTATTGACCTGATGTAGAATTTTAATGCAGCCGCAGCTCAATGAAATGTTATTATTCATTTATATTTCCCTGCTGTCTTTTTTATCCTTTATTCGGGGACAACTTTTGAAGTCATCATAATAAAATGTGAGAGATGTATTTATTGTTATATCTGTTGCCTCTAAAAGAAGATTAAGAAGAGCTTTTTGATGCTTGCTTTGAGCTTTGATGACCAAATACCTAAAACTGCTCTTTCCATTTGGCATCAGTTTCTTAATGCAAAGTCTTGTTCCATTGCAAAGTGAAGGTGGATGAAGATTCCTGAGAAGCATTATTGGTGCCCCAATCTTTAGCTCCAATGTATGCGAAGGTACTCCAGTTGGCTCCAATGTGTTTAAAAAATCTGCTGTGTAGTTAACAACCTCATTCGTATCACATGTAGTGTCAATAGATTTGTAAACTTGAACACTACCAGGCAATTCTAGTAAAAGTTGCTTATTCATGACGCTGACATCTTCGTTTCATGGGGCAAGAATTGCTCTTTGGCACAACCATGAGAAGTCAAAAAAGCGCTGTGACACATTTGGAAATACTGCTTCCTTCAGCTCCTGCTGAGTTTTCACAATCCTTCCAATTCTTTGCATCACTATGCATCCATCTTGATTATCTGGAGTCATGGCACCATTTCCTAGTTGAAGTAGATTATCTGCAAATTGCTGGGCAGATGGTTCACCATTGAGATGTACTCGCATGTTTGTAGTTAGTCCAAGTCTCTGAATGCCATTCCATAAGTGCGATGATTTTAAATAGGCCTGCATTTCATCCGCCCTCGTTCCACGGGGAATAACTGGAAGTGTTTGTCGAAAGTCTCCAGCCAACACCATGGTAACACCTCCCATTCTGTTATTGTTACGCCTGATGTCTTTTAACGTAATATCCAGTGCTTCAAACACAGCTTTGTGGGACATAGTACATTCATCCCAGACAATTAGTTTACAATCTTTTAGAATCTTTGCCTTTCCTGAATTTCTAGAAATGTTACATGTAGGAGTATCCGTATTAGCTAGATTTAAGGGCAACCTGAAAGCCGAGTGAGCTGTTCTCCCTCCAGTCAATAGTGTTTCGGCAATGCCAGATGAAGCAACGGCCAGGGCAATCTCGTTTCTTTGTCGCACTTTAGCCAATAGAAGATTGATGAGAAAAGTCTTCCCTGTACCACCAGGAGCATCCAAAAAAATATGCCACTGCTCCTATCAAAAACTGCTTTTGTAATCGTGTCAAATGCTTCCTTTTGATCTGGGACCATTTTTGGCTCATTCTCCTCTATGTATGATGTGAGTACATCTGTGTCATAGTTTCTTTCTGTATGTTCTTCACTTGGTAGCACTGAATCATGATTTCAATTGGGTTGTGGGAGTCCAAAGCTTTTTAGATCTGATCCACCCAACAATATAATTTTATCCTCAATGTCGATTAGAGCTCTGTTGAAAATAGCTTCACAGTAGTCCAGATCCATATTTTGCTGTTGAATACGTGCTTTATGCAGTATATCTTCTGACAAATTTTCCTTGTGGTCCATCCATAATTGTTTGGGAGAAGACATCGAACATATTTGTAGCATGACCGCAAACAGATTGCGTAAAATCTTAGGTGATCGAGATGCAGCTGCTTCTTCTAATGCTTTGTTCCAGTGTTCAACATCCTCCAGAAGTCCTCTAAGTTGGCAAGCCTGTTTGTAAGTTTCGCAGACCCTTCCGTCAAATGTTCTCAAATCTGTAAATGACATAGGTCTTTGTCCTTCATGCAGCAGGAATCGCAGATGAAAGCATTCAGAGTTGGTTGGATGCACAGTGTACACCCGCCCTAGAGCACCGCTGGATCTTATTCCTTCTTGTTCTGGTACAACCTGTCCTTGTTTTCGACGTTGCCATGTCTTGTTCCCATTGTTCCAAGCGTGGTACTTGGTTGTACAATAGGGTGCATGCAAACTCATCTTCGGTGCAAAGTCTAAAGAAAGATGTGAGTGTTGTTTCCTGGGGTGCTTGAGCACGTTGAGCAGCATTTTCTGTCGTGAAGTAGACTCGCTGACCATTTTCAAGATGGACGCTTAGATGAATCACATTGGGGTGTCGCTCGTGAATCGGGAAGTTGAGTATTCTCCATACTGCTTTGTTGCTACTGATGTATCTCCCCATTTGATACTGATGAATTTCATTTAGGTCATTTTCTCCACTGGTGAGTTGAAACACAGCCATATCGGATCCTTTGTTGACGTATTTTCAGACGTACTTGATAGACTTCACAGAATTGCAATACTCTACGTTGATATGCGCATTGAAAATTTTTGTTAACAAAGGGCAGTACGGTGCAATCCAAGTATTGTCCACAGATACTTCTGATCCTCGAAAATTGATGTTTACAGAAAATCCCCCGTCTTGTGAAGACCTACGACGATATAGTGGATATCCATCTTGTCCTGTTTGCGTTTCTTTCAAAAAATGGCGAGGGTATCGCTTTGTGCAAATTCCATCCTTCATGCATGGAGAATGTGGATTTACACTTCCGCATGGACCGTACACCATCTGCTTCATTACAATGCGAAAAAGATCAGGGTCTTCTTGTGGATTAGGGATTTCTGCACTAATAAAGTCATCCACTCTGTGAACGTGTAATGAGTCTTTAAGCCAAATGAGAATGTGGGCATGAGGAAGTCCTCGCTTCTGCCACTCTATTGTATACATATGGCACTTAACTTCTCCAAAAATCTTTGCTTTTGTGATAAGATTCATGAGTGCTTTTTGCTTTTGATGAAAAACTCTTGCCAACAAATCATGACGATCCTGTGGCTTTTGCCCAACAAATAGTTCTTTCTGTATCTCTGTCCAGTTCGGATTGCATGTAAAGGTGATGAATAGATCCGGTCTACCATAGTTTTTCACGTAGGTCATGGCATCTTGAGTACGCTCGTGCAAGTATCTGGGACCCCCAGTAAAGCTGGAAGGCAAGATGATCAACTGGCCTATGTCGGCAACTTTTCCATCATTCATAACAGCATCCCTTAAATGTGCATACTGCTCCACTCTGAGCGTCCGCTGATTTAGTCATATGTACAACAGCCTTTCCGATTCAATCTTGGCATACATGTCCACTATAAATTGATGAAACAGGCCTTTGCTTCTCAGTAAAATGTTGAAATCTTTAGAGCGTTGTATCATTCTGCACGCGTAGAACTGCATAGCTGAAATCTTCTTATTTTGGGGCATTCCTGTCATTGGGTTTCTTTGGCAGAGTTCAAAATGATATCCATCCTCCCCCTGCCAAATTATAAGTGGATACTGTAGCGCATCATAAGACCTGTGCGTATCCGAAATTTTCTTTATGGTGCCACTTCTTTCTTCTAAAAGGATGTCCATTGCTCCATGTTGTTCTCCCACCATGATTAAAGCCACTTCATCTGTTTTTGGTGCATTGAAACATCTTTCATGCTCACCATGTGGGGTTTTATCTGCTAAGATTACCACTTTAAATTCAGGGCTGATCTTATTCAAGGCCGATTTGAAGCTCTGGACGTAGCAATTGTGATGATCCAGCATACCTTGCAACTGAAGTACTATGTCTTGTCTTGTTTGCGGAACATTTTTGCAACGCTGCTCTGCTTGTTCTGCACTGTCTCCTACAAAATATATTTGAAGAAATTTAGGCTCTTCGTTTGGTAGAGAGTAAAGACTCACGATGCGGTGGTAAACTTGACCCTGAACCTTAAATGTTGGCATATATCCGGACTCTCTAATTTCTTTTGTTGTACTGAAAGAGGTCATCTGGAAACAGGAATTATACCTTCTAATATTGTTCAGAAAATGTTTAACTTCCGCTGAATCTCCAATGAGTAATGTCCGTAGAGATTCAGGTGGATCCATTAACCGTGGCAGTTGAACCTTTCCTCCATTGCAGCACATACCTGGGGCTTCACCTATCCACTTCTTTGCTTCACAGTGTTCGCATGTCACAGAAATTGGTCCAATAATGCATGAAGGATCAGATATATAATCTGCTGATGGATCGTAATTAAAAGCTGCATTCTCTAAAATTCTCCAGGTGCGCATTCGTTTAGCATTTCTTCCGGTTCTAACTTGTTGTAGTCTTGTTTCTCTTTCTGGGGTGGATTCAGATTATCTTCTTCTTTGTTCTCTTTCCCTGTTCTCTCTCTGTCTTGATTCTCTTTCTTGGGGGATTCAGCTTCTCTGAACTCTTTCTCTGTCCTGTTGCTGTTTCATTCGAAGACATTTCTTTTCTCTTGGAGGCTGTGGCATCTTTAAATATAACAGCTAAATCTTTAACATTTAAAAATGAAACTATCAAATCAAAACACACACAATAAGCAATAATCTTTAATCAACAGATTAAAAATTAAATAACGGGGGGAAAATCTAAAATCTAGCTAATAAAAAAACAGAACCACAGACGACTCTGTGACCAGAAAGAGGACAAAACGCACGTAATACGTATCCGAAAGAACGGGAAAAAGGAATACGTATTCGATCAAATACAACTCAAAATAAAATTAGCAAATTGAAACAAAAAGTATCAAAACACACACAATAAGCACTAATCTTTAATCCCCAGATTAAAATTATCAAATCGATCAAATTCAAGTGAAAATGAAATTATCAAATTAAAACAAAATGTAATCAAAACACACACAATAAGCAATAATCTTTAATCACCAGATTAAAAATTAAATAACGGGGGGGGGGATCTAAAATCTAGCAAATAAAAAAAAAAACAGAACCACAGACGACTGTGACCAGAAAGGGGACAAAACGCATGCAATATGTATCCGAAAGAACGGAAAAAAGGATAAAAAATAATCAAAACACACACAATAATCTCAAAACGAAATTAGCAAATTGAAACAAAAAGTATCAAGACACACAACCCCAGATTAAAAATAGTAAATTGAACGGATAAAAAGCATTACTTATTCGATGAAATTCAACTGAAAATGAAATTATCAAATTAAAACAAATTATCAAAACACACACAATACAGAACTACAGACGACTCTGTGACCAGAAAGGGGACAAAACGCAATACGTATCCGAAAGAACGGAAAAAAGGATTACGTATTCGATGAAATACAACTCAAAATGAAATTAGCAACTTGAACACACTAAACAATAATCTTAAAACTCAAAATGAGATTTTCAAATCTAAAATGTAAGCAAATGATCTAACCAGAACCACAGACCAGCAAGACACAATCGTATCCGATCGAGTGAAATGAAATTATGCCTGATCATGCCCAGTCAAGAATGTATCTTTTGAAAAGGAATCGCCAGAACATGAGTCACAAAACCTTTTTGGCGCCTCTACATCTCCCCCTCCTGTGGTATTCTTAGAACATGATGAAAAGCTCCGAAGGTTATGACGTCACCTGCCCCTTGAACCAATGAAATTGCCAGCTGCATTCCGGAAAAGCGTCACAGGAGAAAAATCGCTTGACAAAAATAACTTTCAACTACCCAGGGAAAAAAATTAATTAAAAATAAACTGGAAAAGATATTTTAACCATTCTTGCTTTAAATCCGACAGTACCATTCTACTTATAAGCTGAAAAAAATTGAAAATAATAGTGTTATTAGAAAGTCGGATGCAACAAATTTAAAAACAAAAGTAACATTTCGATGCCAAAACTGGGTATTTTTTAAAAATTTCTCAAAATTCAGTAAATTACGTTTGAAATTCAAAACTAACTTCATTAGAACGGAAATCCCTTGCTCTTTCCGATGCTGTATCTATTTTTGTCATACAGTTATCCGAAACCATGCTATTGAGAAATTAATGCGAAAAATCTCCCAAAACAACTTAAAACATTAAATAAAAAAAATTCTAGATTAAATTTCAAAATTTCGGCTTCGAGGTGCATTCAGACACCATTACGTCTACCTGTGTGCCAAATTTCATGGCTGTAAGTGCGATAGATTTGTCTGGACATCGCAGACACACACACACAAACATTGCCTTTTATAAGTATAGATTAATTCATAAGGAAGCTATTGAAAAATTCTTCAAAAACGTGACAGGTATATGCAGTAATTTTAAACTAATTTGTTAAAAGAAAGCTGTGAAATATGCTTTCAATGTATATCTGTGTTAAATCTAGTAGATCAGAAAAGCTTTCAGACTTGCAAATGTTCCTTTTTACATGCACATAATCTTTCATTATTATGAGATCACTCTTCTGTGATGTTCAGTTTTTCATTAGATTATTATTTACATTGAATGTATATTTTATCATCCATCTTTGATAAGAGATTTATTAAATAACTATTTCTGAAAAATTATCAGCATCTAAGATTTAGATGCTGATTATTATCTTAATTATATATTTCATTTATTGCAATTATTTAATTTATTAAGAGATTATAATTAAAGAGATAAGAATTAAAGAGATTACATGTAATTAAATGATTAAACCACTGTTTTAAGATCAAACAAAGAAAAAGGTCATTTTTCTTTTAAAAGTGTGCCAAAGCTCAAGTTTTAGATACCTGACCTGTATGCCAAATGTGCGAAAATTACCAACATGGAAAGTGCTGCTTACTTTGTATATAGGATCCTGTTTAGTGACAGGAAACTCTTCAGCATGGTTCAGGATTCTTTCTTTTAAAATGATGATCGTCTATCATCTTGAACAGACTGAATTTTAGAAATAAAGGTCCTTGATTTTGAGAAAGTTTTTATATTGTGACTAGAGAATTAAACTTAAGAAAATTATGTATCTGTGAAATAAATAGTTGTATATCTCTACTAATAATAAAGAATGTGTGTCTGTGTGTTGGTCCTCTAAAGGGCAGACCTCTGTACCAAGAGCTATGAAAATTGGCACAAATATACTTTGAAGGTTGGGAATATGCAACTCGGAGCCCTTTTTTGACATTCTAGTTGGAATTTGAATTTAAAAATTAAGCAAAATTTTGGCGTTTTTCCTTAATAACTTCTGAAAATATTGCTGAACAAAAAATCATTTTTACTCCATCTGAAAGTGCAAAAAATTACCTTTCCAATGATTTCGATTCAGTTGCTGTATAATGTTTTCTCAAACTTAAATGAATTTTTAAAAATATTCTTTGGCATAATTTACAATACTTTTCATTGTTGCAATGCATCTCAACCCTTTTCATTGTTTAAACAAGTATTTAATTGCATATTTCTCTTTCATTGTTGTAATCTGAGATAATATGCTAATATACTTTGCTTTCATATTCTATTTCATCATAATTTTTATGAAATCTGTAAACTAAGCACTCCGAAATATTGCTTTGCTTACATTAAGAAATATATCCAGTAAGCTCACTGGTTATAGCTGCTATGTTTTCATTCTTTTCTCGGCATGTTTTAATCCAGCTAACATGTTGCTGGCCATAAAATGTGCTGCGTCATTTTAATGTTGAAATGAAATGCATATTTTACAAGAGGAATAAGAAAGTGACGATAGTGCTGACAGCATGGAATTAGAGGTTACATGACATGGTCAGTTATTTGACTCCATTAGGAACATTTATGTAGACAATGAACAGAAGAGGTCCAAGGTCACTTAAAGGTTAAGGACATTGTTAAAAGAACCATGAATATAAAATGATGCAAGATTTAATTGAAATCGTATTCCCGGCAAACAAGCTGATCGCCGAAGTTAACTAGTATATAATATGTAGGTAAGCAGTTCATTGTATTTAGATAAAGTAATTTCTGATTTTGATGCCATGCATTTTAATTTCTAACTTTTTGTTTCTTCTACAAAATGTCTCCCCCTCCCCTTTAAGTTGATTAAATTATTTTAGAAGAATTTGTTGGTTGCATTCAGTTATTTATCATTATACCTAACATAACCAGTAAAATTTTCAAATTTCACTTTTATTTTTCATTTTCTGTTATTTCATTTATCAATCATTCATTTATAGTTATTAAGGTCTATTCAAGGTTTTTAAAATTTTTTTATTAGTCTTAAGCTGTATGCTATATTAATTTTTGTTTAATGCTTGTAGGGGACAAGTACTGAAAGACCAGATGTCAATTCACAAAAAGCTTTAGTTGAAATAATGGATAAACGAATTACTGAATTAAAGGAATCTGTTCAAGATGAAAGTATGAATGTTTTGCATGCCTTTACTTCAGGCATAGCATTTTATAAATATTTGCATTTAATGTAAAATTATTAAATTTTAATCCTTTTATTGTAATTTAATTATTTCCAGATAGCAAGATTTGCCCTATTTTGGAGTCACTAAATTCTATGGGTATAGCCAAAGCTGCTATAGAGACCTTATTTAAGAAAGTAAGTTCAAAATCTGTTTTGTCTGTTAAATGAAGAGGAGGGAATTGAAACTATTAAAATCAAGTTTTCTTATTGTTTATGAGTAAAATATACCAGTAGATCTGAGCAATAGGCTGGCATAAACTATTTTATTTATTGCGTTCTGTTGCTTTATTCATTAAAAGTATATATTGTTTTAATTTCAGATTCAACTCGATGTGTTTTGCAAATACTTTCATTTCTGATTTTTAAAAAAATCTTATCAGTATATCTTATGAGTAATATTTGCATGTACAATTTATTTCAATAAAACTTTATGTATCTCATCCATAATAAAAACAAAGTAAATTAGAAACGGACTGTCATAACACTTCCACATAAATTGAATTTCAGTGCATCTCTGAGAGAAACCCCACTTTGTCTAATCATCTGTGTAGTACTTTAATGACTGGCTGCTGCAACAGTTAACAAGGGCTCCGAGGCTAAATGCATAATAACCCCGAGTGGCATGTGTGATGCCCCCCCTCATTACTGCGGTACCACCTATTATTGACAATGGTCCCAGGTAGTCCCACCATTATTGTACCCACCAGGGTAGTGAGACCCCACTTTCTATCTGGTGGCTTCTCATCTCCATATTTGAGGTGCCTCCCCTCCTAAGTGGGTACTTCTGCTGTTTAGGTAAGATGTATGTTATAATCAGATGATTCCCTTACCACATTTGTAGTGGCTGTTTTGAACATTAAATTTTTTGTACAATCGTGCATGCTTACCAAACTATAAAATGGATTGTGCAGAAAAAGCTAGCAAAAATAGACTTTTTTCTAAGTCATTGAATCCTGGTGATAGCAGTTTTTCCAGACTGTGGCAGACGAAATAGAAATAATTATTGATGAAAGACTGGCCTTCTCTTAAGAAACCACTATAAAAGGAAGGAGGGGTAAAATTTATTTCATTCATCACTGACATAGGGTTTTTCCTGCAAATTTGAATTCATCTGTACTTAATATTCTTAGGTCATATTGAAATTATCATACTAAGAATGCATTATGCTGAATATCAAAGCTTGTTTTGATAATCTGCGAACTGTGCTTGAAAAGTAATTAACTGAACTTGTTACAATTTATTTGGATTTTTTTTGTAATTTTACCTTATTGTTGAATATTGCAATAGCAAAACTCTGTTCCTTAGATATATGTGAAGTGTTGACTAGTCTCATTATTATAAAAGCTAGCAAAATGCATCAAGAGATGTTCTCTTCTTTACTTTCTACTCCAGTTTCCAGTTAGAGTAATATTTGCAATGATAGTAAATAAGATTCACTATGAAATAAGGTCTTTTGTCTAGAAAAAGAAATCTATTTTCACTAATGAATAATTAGCAAAATATTGTATTCATTATATTGTATTCACAGAAGTGCTTAATAAGAAGAAAACATTTTATTTTTTGGATCTTAAAAGAATGAGAAATCTTCAGGTCTAAAACAAATAATCAAATTTATTTCTAAAAATTATTAGCTGCGAAGTTTTCAAATTAAATCCAAAGAAATAAATTACTGTGAGTACAGTATTAAGAATACTGTAAGGAGAATAATAAGAGTAATAATTAAACCAATTAAAATTAATTTTAATTTTGTATTCCCCTTGAGAATTGCTTTTGTAGGGTTCTGCCTCAGAAGAATGTGAACAAAACAACAACAAAAAAAAAACTGGTTACACTTTCCTGAAACTTCATAAACACTCTTGAAATCATCATCTTGTTCAAAAAGGGAATTATGTTTCTTGTTTTCATGTCTTTAAAATTCTTGATGTTATTGCTTTGTTTTACTTTATGTTCATGTTCAGTTATCTCAATGTATTTTTATTCGTAGTGTGTTTCTGAGGCA
>BGPR01036811.1:4354-15379 GCA_013235015.1 Araneus ventricosus
GTGAAATGTTACGTGATTTTTCTTTCTTAACTTAAGAGCCAGATGTATAAGCCAACTTAAATAAAAATTCCAGTTTAATACCGTTAGTATTCACAAAGATATCGGCATTCCAAGAGCTAAATTGCTTTTGATCTCTAAGAGAAACAAAATGATGCGAGTTCTTAAACAAATTGATATTTTTTTAAATTAAATCTTCGAAAGTAATATTGAATTTTATGAAGGTTGCATATACTGAATACTCACGTATATTTATAAATTAAATATATAGTTTAAATTGCATTTCGATGATAACTTATTGGGAGGAAAAATAGCCCGTAACCGTTCATTGGTTTCACTGTCAAACCACAAATTTCTTGAAAATAAAAAGTGCTAAATTTTTTTTTACCTTAACATATTTATGATCAGCTACATGACTAGTACTCATTTTTGAATCAAATTTAGTAATTCTCAAAACGAAACATGTAGTGAATTTGAAAAAGTTAAACCTATATGAATTCTTGTAGAAAGAATAACATTGTAAATCAATGCTTCCTTCCCATTTTATCACTTCCATCTCAATGTCATTTTAAACTTTGTTGTACATTTTTTGTATACCGGTATGAAAGGTTTTCAATTACTTCTTAGAGAGAAACATGTAGTGAACTTGAAAGAGTTAAACCTATATGAATTCTTGTAGAAAGAATAACAATGTAAATCAATGCTTCCTTCCCATTTTATCACTTCCATCTCAATGTCATTTTAAACTTTGTTGTACATTTTTTTGTATATCGGTATGAAATGTTTTCAATTACTTCTTAGAGAGAAACATGTAGTGAACTTGAAAGAGTTAAACCTATATGAATTCTTATAGAAAGAATAACATTTTAAGTCAATGCTTCCTTCCCATTTTATCACTTCCATCTCAATGTCATTTTAAACTTTTTTGTGCATTTTTTTGTATATCGGTATGAAAGGTTTTCAATTACTTCTTAGAGAGAAAACGAGGCGAATTGTTTTTCGAAGAAGTTTCTCTTCCTCTAATTCTTCTTCTCCATTCCCTGGTATTTTTTATCTCAAAAATCCATAACAGACACTAAACCTTTTGTCATCATAGAAAGCTATCTCATGACAAGTAATCAAGGAAAAAAATAAATAAGAGGAAGAAGATTCGCAAAAAGCTTTTTGGACGGAAAGTTTTTAGAAAAGCAGAAAGAAATCCCACCGAGAATATGTTTTTTAGTGTTTTTCCCAAAACCTTTGGGCCCCACGACAAACACTTAGGTAATCTTGGCTCACTTCGTAAAAAAACGACAGCAAAAAATTAGCTGGAACACATGCTGGAAGAAATTTGTTCTCACAATAACAAGCCTCATATTGATTTAGAATTTTTTCTTTTTATAATTAAGAAGGTAACTTCTTTTTCTCAAGAACAAAATAAGGTTAATTGGTCTAGAGACCCAAGAGGCTTAACAATATGCGTTTAAAGTGCACTTAGATTGGAAGTACTGTACAAGTGGGTTAAGGTAAGGCATGGCTTGGTTGAGGAATATGAATCAGGAAACAAAAGATTTGTGGGATCCTCTGACTTTACTCTTAAACAGCAATACTGAAAACTAGTAGACCATGCACGTTTTAAAAAGGAATTTCTCGTTGTAGTTGTGTTGTTCTTGATGTTTCCCTTAGAGACAAATACTAATTCGGGCCACTTCCCTTCGAAATCATCTACGAAGGCAATCTATCATTATCTCATCTTGAATTTCCTCAACGTTTTTTAGTTTTTCTTGAATATCTCGAAAACGATTCCATATTCAAATTGCATATGATTTAACAAATTAAAGAGAGTACCATTCCATACAAATGGACGTTTTGATTTTTTCCTTCAAGCTTTAAATTTTGAATAATTGGTCTCAAAGTGGATGAATTTGTAAAAAATCTTAGATGATAAATCCAGTCAGCGAAGGGTTTGAATAAAATCATTAAATCGTATAGTCTTGAAAAAATTGGTACACTTGTTCGTGAGGGTTTCTGATGAAAATTCTAGAAGTCCCCGGACCTGGGGGTGAGCTCGCACAGCCATCTTCGATTTCATCCCCTCTTTTAGTTTTCCCTAAATATATCGAAAAGTATTCAATTTTCAAATTACAATTGATTTAACAAATTAAAGGGCGTAGAATTCCCTACAATTACATACTTTTGTTTTTCTTCCAGTCTTAATAGTTTTCGAGATAATGGGTCTCCAAGTTAATCGCCATCTTGGATTGCATCCCCTCCTTTTTAGTTTCTCTTTAATATCTCGAAATTTATTTTATTTTGAAATTGCATATAAAAAGAAAATTAAAGCGCGTAAAATTATCTATAAACTCATGCTTTTATTTTTGTTTCAGCTTTAATAGTTTCTGAGATGATGGTTCTCAAAATTTGCCGCGAACTTGGATTTTATCCCCCTTTTTTTAATTTTTCTTGAATATGTCGAAAACTATTTGATTTTCTAATTACATGTAATGCAAAAAATTAATGATCGTAAAGTTTCCCAACAAATTCATGCTTTTATATTTTTTCTAGCTTTAATAGTTTCTGTGATATTTAAGAAAAACTAAAAGAGGGATGATAAAATCCAAGATGGCGACAAATTTTGAGACCAATTATCTCAGAAACTATTAAAGCTAGAAGAGAAACAAAAGTGTGTATTTGTAGAGAATTTTACGCTCTTCAATCTTTTAAATCAATTGTAATTTGAAAATTGAATACTGTTTGAGATATTCAGGAAAAAAAGGGGTATGAAATCCAAGAAGGCGGCGAGAGCTGCCCCCCGGGACATGGGACTTTTAGTATGTTCATCAAAAGACCTTCATGAACAAGTGTGCCAATTATAAAAGTTATAAGATTTTATGGTTTTTTTTGAAACCCTTCGTTGACTGGACTCTCAATTACGATTTTTTACTTTTTACAAATTTATCCATTTTAAGACCAATTATTTCAAAAACTATAAGAGCTTGAAGAAAACTCAAAGCATCTATTTGTAGGGAATGATATGATTTAACAAATTAAATAGCGTATGCAATTTGAATATTGAGAGTTTTTGAGATATTCAAGAAAAACTAAGAAAGGGGAGGAAATCTACGACGGTGGCAACCTTTGAGACCCATTATCTGGGAAACTATTAAAAGCTGGAAGAAAAATAAAAGTTTGCATTTGTAGAGAATTATAAAAAATCCATTGTAAATTGGAAACTGAATTGTTTTCGAGATATCTTCGAAAAACTGAGAAAAATGACCATTTCACCCTCTTTTCACCCCTCCCCCCGAAACCAGACGCTCGAGGTCGTGTGATTTTTTACCACTTAATACGGGGAGGTTATGGAACAATTGGTGCTGGAGAGAACTTTTCTTTTTGGGTGTTTGGGTTTTGACCTAATTGTACTGTACTATAAATCTTTACAGATTGAAAAGCAATGAAAAGTTGATCTTGGATTTTTTTTATTTAACGCGAGACCTATTGTCCACAAAATTATCAGTAGTCTTTCGATGGGTTATGTTTTCACTATAAATATATCTTTGTCTTCTTATGCAATCTTGTTCTTCGAAGAACAATATTTTTAGCATAAAGTAAAGGTTATTCTACGAAATCTTTCATCAGTATTATCCCAAATATATTTAGATTTATATTTCTATAAATCTCTACGAATAATAAAGGAGAATGTGTGTCTGTCCGTATGAGAGTTAGTGTTCGACGGGCAGACCGCTGGACCTAGAATTACGAAATTTGGCACAAAAATACTTTAGAGAGTGGAAATGTTTTCCTCGGAGACATTTATTGGAAATTTCATTACAATTTTAATTAAAAATTAAGCGAAATTTTGGCGTTTTCCCTTAATAACTTCCGAGATTATTACAGCACAAAAATCACTTTTACACCATCTGAAAGTGGAGAAAATTATCTTTTCAATGAATCAATTAAGTTGCCGTACAATGTTTTCTTGAATCTTAATAAATATTTAAAAATATTTTTTGGTATAATTTACAACAATACTTCTCATTGTTGCAACTCCACTCAAACCGTTTACCTTGTTTAAACAATTATTTAAATGCATGTTTCTCTTTCAATGTTGTAATATGAGATAATATCCAAATACATTTTGCTTTCATATTTTATTTCTGAAACCAGGTGAAATCTGCAAATCAATCTCTCAGATATATTGCTTTGCTTACATTAAGAAATGTATCAAATAAGCTGAAAATTACGTTGTTAAGAGAACTATGAATATAAAATGATGCAAAATTCAGTTAAAATCATATTCCCGGCGAACAAGCTGATCGCCGAAGGCGGCTAGTATAAAATAATTACGAAAAATAATGACGGATTGTTTTTTCCACTGCCGATTTTATTTCGTCCCATTCATCAAAATTTTATTTGTTTTTTTATATTTTTGCTATTTAACATTTGAGCATTAATTTATCATTAGACATTTTAACAACAATGAACATTAGAAATTTTTTTCAAGACCAATATTCGTTTACCAGTATTAATTCTTAATGGATTTAGGAACAACATTACGAAGTAACTTTCAGTAGACAGTGAATTGCAACAGTAGTAGTAATGTAGAATCTAAAATGAGGACAAATTCCGTATCTATTTTTGCCAGTAAATTCCATCAAATACACATTCTTTGTTAACACGTAGAAATATTTTTCACCCAAGAGTATAAATCCGGCAGCGGTGAGTTTCATTCTTAAAGAAAATAAAAAAATATATACTTCTTTCAGGTATTACCACCTGCAATATAATCCCAGTCTTCATAAAAGTATAAACATAACCTCTTCTCATTAGAAAACTAAATTCTCTCTCCGTATAAAATCCTTTTCTATACATGTTTGTTTATTCCAAATGAAGAAGAAATTCCAAATGAAGAAGAAATTCCAATTTTCAGTTGTACAGCTCTTCCCATGTTGGCAAATTGTAAAAAGACAAACAAATACAAAGAAATGTCACGGATGTCAAAAACGTCATCTTCCACCATTCCCTTCGATAAATGACAATCCATCTTTAAGTCAGGCTAAAAAAAATTGTTGTGTTTTCAGCAGATAATAGTATTGCTCTACGAAGTCATTCGAATGAAATTGTTAGATAGTCGTAATTTTCCTACAAAATCATACATTTGAAACTAAGAAACAAAAGATGGAAATAGGTTTTATATCTCTTCGGTTTAATCTTAGGTAAGAGAAACAAGGACTCCTATAAATAGAGATTGTGAAAAGATCTCGATTCATGGAGTTGAAGACAGCGCATACGGAAAATGTATCTTAAAATTGACTCCTATTGAATTCACTGTACTGCAAAGCTTCATTCACGCTAAGAATTCATACTAAAATTGCGGCGTTGCTAACTGAGATTACTGTACTGACTTTATCTTACTGATAACTTCATTTTATCTATTACTAACATGCGATTCATGCCATTCATATATGCGGAAAAAATGTACACAGACGCCAAGAAGGTCAATTCTGATACATTGTCACAGAAAGATATTCCTATAATAAATTAGGATAAATCTTAATCCATTTTCGATAAAAGTATTTGAAGTGTAAAATAATAATAGAAGCCAATCTGGAACTTATTATAGCTTCCAAATGGTCATCTGTAGGTTAACATGAAAAGAATATTTATGCCAAGCGAATGTTATTTTACTAAGTGAATCTACTATTTGTACTTTCTTCTAAATGACAAACTGACAACTATTATCAAGTTTAAAGTCTAGAACGTTCTAAATCTGCAAGATTAAAATTACATGACCCGAGTTCTACTTGAGTTCGTAGCAGAATTAACGTGTTCCGAAAAGTTGTCTGGTCTTGTTCAAAACAAAGAAGAAATTCTAATCTGCATTTTATCGCAAGTGAAAAGAACAAGTGAAATGCAACGTTAAATGTCAAGAGAAATAAGCAAGGTTCATTTTCACTACTGATAAATGATATCCATTCCCGTAATCAACTCTTAGAGTGTTTAAAGTGTAAAACATTGTACAAACTTAGAAGGCAATCCGACCAGATTTACTCTTCCATCGTCTTTTTCCAATCGAAGACGTACTTATGGTAAAATAGTTTTAGCTGTCAAACAGTGCGAATAATACAAGAAAATTTTCTTTCTAAATACATGTTCCAAAATCCTTTGGAAGTTACTAGTCTAAAATCAGTTTGAGGAATCAGATTAAAAGAAGCTTGAGCTCAATCTGTGACCAAAATAATAATTCTGCTCACCATAAAACCATTCCTTTGTTTGTTCCAAACTAAGACAATTCCCTTCAAATGTTTACCCCTTCTATTTCCCTCACAAGTGGAAAAAGAACAAATAAAGGCAGAGTATCACGGATACGCACAGACATCACCTCCACCTTGTGCCTGGAAGTCATTCCTTATATAATGACCCATCCACTTTAACTATGCTTAAAAAGAAGTGTTTTAAATTATAAAATGATTTCAGAATTGGAAGCCAGTAGCTCCAGTTTCATCTTCTTCAAGTCAGCTCTTACCAAGTTAACCCCATCCGAAAAAGCATTTTATTGCATAGACAAAATCTATTTACAATTAGTGTAAATTATGCAGCTAACCATTTCTTTCTAAATGGCGTACTACAACCCTCATATGACGCTGTACAGTTCTAAAACAAGCACTGAATTCAGAGTTATGAACCCAAGCTCCACTTACACAAAACTAAATTCACCCAGTCCCTACAGTCACACACCATTTTTGTTTTTGATTCCAAACGAAGAACAATTCCATTCAGTTCTCCCTCTTCCATTCTCCTCACCGTGAAAAAAGAACAAAGCAAAGAGAAATGTCACTGATGCAACAAGTCAACATTCTCCTTACCTTGTGCCGGTTATTCCCTTGATAAATGATCATCCACTTTAATCATGCTTAAAAAAAAGCTGTTTAAATTATAAACATATATGCAAAATGTAAACCAAAGTTTGGCATTCATTTCACCTCTTCTACGTCTTTTAGTTAGCCCCTATCAAAACGCATTTTATACTAGACAAAATCATTTACCTACTAGTGTAAATAGCGCATTTTTTTTTAAATGGATGTACCTGTAACTTTGATAAAGACATGGATCTAAAACCAGCACTGAATTCAGATTGAAGCCGAAGCTCCACTTTACAGAAACCTAAATCTCCTCCCTATATACAACAATTTCTTTTGCTGTTGTTAGAAGTACAAATTCCCACGATTGCTCTCACGTCTTCCATTTCCCACAAGTGAAAAAAAAGAAACAACAAATGACAGAGAAATGTCACGATGTCAAAACCGGTCAGTTTCTACCTTGTCTAGGAAGACATTCCCTTGATAATGACCATCCACTTAACCAGTGCTTAAGTTTTGTGTTCACGCAGATGGCATATTGTTCCATGAGCCTTGGATGAAATTTTGGGAGATAGTCTATTTCACTAGTCTGCGAGTAGTAGATTTGAAAACGCAAGAAAAAAAAAAAATGGTAAAAAATCAGGGGGGAAAATATTTCTCTCTCTGCCACAGGCCGAAGTAGCTGCAAGTACATCTTTGAAAAGATAATTGACGTAACGCTGGAGTGATTAGGAAATCCCGATCGATTTGGCTTTAGAGTGCGGAGTTCTGACAGGTAAGGCTGTTAGTTATTATCTTCCAAGGAAAACAGGTTTTAGAAGAAGAAGTTTGAGGAACTTTCAGTACTATAGTCAGTTCTGAGTGCAATATACGCATTTATAAAACTAGAGTCGGAAATTTAGTCTTTCAATTGACACATATTCGCGTAGCCTTCTTACCAAGAATGCTGCTAAGCCATAGATGCGTACGTTGACGTATTCGATCATCTGTTAGTTTTCACGTTATAGATAGCAGGATTAGTTTATTCAAAGAACTAAATTCGAGAAATTTTCTCTCAATAAAGACATAGTGTGAGAGTTCCGAAACTTCATTTCTACATATGAAAGCTTGGCTCTGTTAGAAATCAATCATCTATCCCAGCGCAATGAATCTATGATTTATTTCTATCGAAGATTAAACAAAGATACGCATTGCTATTTACAGAGTACTTGAAAATCTCATTTGATTTCTTTCATCTGCTTCCAACCACTTATGGATTTGGAAGATTTAACGTTTCAAAAAGCAATACTATTTTATTCGAAGGAATAGTTACAGGAAATTTCTTTCATGAATAATAATAACATCTGTAGAAGTTCCTGTTAACATTATTGAAAGTTTTGTTATAAGGAGAAATCGATCTTGACAGAACTGACCCTCGAACTTACGATAATTGACTTATATCGATAGAACAAAAGATTTTACTGAGTGGTAGCTTAACCTCTACAGGTTTTCATCTGATATGCATTTGTGCTTCCTTTTGGGCTGTCGTATAGGATTCATATTAAATTCTTTTTCTAGCTATTCTGTTTTGATTCTACAAAATGGACAGCTTAAACACTTTAGCAGCAGTTCCAAAAATGGATTTTTGCACCCATGTAACCTTGAAGAATTTTGGTTTTCCAAAATCTTCTGTTTAGAGTTTTTGAAGACAGGATCTCATTTTACATTTTTAAATAAAAAGTAAATAATACATCAATAGTTGTGTTATTTGTAGGATGATGCAGTGATGTGCACTCGACGCCTGATTCAGTTTTGGGCTGTTGCGATTTGAATTTATCGAAAGATTTTAATTTAAGGCTGATTACATAATAAAAAAAAAAGACAAACTATATTTAGATATTTTCTTTATCAGGTTGATGACTTACCACAAACTGATGACGTCATGAATTGATCCCATCAGCGAAAGCATATCAGCAATTGGTAGATAATGTTCAGAAAACATAAATCCATGAGATTAAAGTTAACTTAGAATTTTATTTATAATATTTATATAAAAATTCTGAAAATTATTAAAAATTTTTTACAGAGGATATTTACAGAATTAGTAAAATATCAGAAATATAAAAATTACTGAGAATTCCTTGCGTTTACCTCCAAAATAAATCAAAGGAGAAAAAAGAAATGGATGGCAACACTTTGACCAAAATTGAGCTTAAATGGTGA
This sequence comes from Araneus ventricosus, assembly GCA_013235015.1. Classification (NCBI taxonomy): domain Eukaryota; kingdom Metazoa; phylum Arthropoda; class Arachnida; order Araneae; family Araneidae; genus Araneus; species Araneus ventricosus. The sequence goes on from BGPR01036811.1 coordinate 13,393, forward strand.
AATGTTTGCTGAAAATTGTTAAAAGCTTCGAGATACATGTGATTTGTTATACAAAGTAAAAAAAAATGAAATAATGGAATACGTTCAGTTGAAACTATAGAAAGTGAAATATAAATATCTATAAATAAGTCTCAAAAGAAATATAATATACAAGAATACGAATAGAAATATCTGTCCACAAGGCAAAAAGATACCCTCGATAAGGTTATCCGAGTTATTTATGCTTACAGGCAATTTTCCTCCAAAATTCACCCCTCCAGCAAATAAGATTGAATTAAAATAATCAAGTAAATGAGTACAAAATTCAAGCAACCTATTCTTGCTACCATTTCAATTTTGAATAATTCGATCATATATGCTACGATATTCAACAATGTTGATTTCCTGATACATAAAAGACTCATTAGCTAAATACGACAGAACTAATTAATAAACGTAAACAGCGAAATCATCAATCAATCAATCAAACAATGACCCGTATAGCGGCGATGCGATATAACAACTGTGCATCTGGGAAGTAACTGAGTGTTGAGTTTGATTCATTCATTCTGATGCCTTTTTGAATATTTATCGTTTTCATTTAGCGACTTGAATGCATCACTTTAGCCACAAAAATGAATATTCATTTCTTTTCAGAGATATTGTCGATTTATAGACTCTGCTTTATAAAGAGAACATGGTTATGCCAAATATGCATTTAATATTGAGTTGCAATCACAAGAATTAGTATTGAAATAAAAAAAGTTGTTTAAATATACTTTTATTATACTTAAAAAAAGTAGGAAGTATTGTTTCCATCAAACAACTTGTAAACTTGGCGTTGCTTGGGATAGAAATATTATAATTCTAAGTGCTTATAAAATTTAAACATAATTAAAAAGTTTTTCACTGCAACGTGTTTCATTGATTTTTTTGCCCCCTCCTGTGTCCTGACTCCTCGTCCAGCAGCTAAATTAACCTCTTCTTTTGTCTCCGTACTTTGAACCACTTCAAACGAGTCTGATAACCCTTGGAATTCCATCTTCCCAAACCCATTATTGCTACGGAGACAACAGAAATACTTCATATCGTGCTTTTTATGCCTCCCCATTCTCTTTTAGGTGTTTGCATGCCTGACCGGAAGTGCAATTCCTTATTTTCTTTTCTCCCTAGGCCCCCTCCCTTCGATAGGAACGGGACTCGGTTAACCTTTAATGACTTTACATACTGATAGTGGCGCTGGCATCATACTAAGATTTCTTTCTCCTCCCACACCCTTCCATCATAAGAGATTTCACTTGCCTAAATGGCACCTGGATATGGTATTTTATTTCTTATCATAATTTTAATAGTGATAAAAACACGTGAATAAAGGATTTGATGAAACTATAAATTGATTTGAATTTGAATTTATAACAATAGAAAGCATTGTTACAAAATTGAATTAAAAAAGAATTCTGAAATGTTTATTAAAATTGGAAAAAAACATTGTACAACAATTAAATTGGCATCACTGAAAAGAAAATATTTTGCTCTTTAAAAGGTGGTGTAAAAATAATTTTCGTACAATAAGTTTTCCTGAAGTTGTTGGCGAAAAACATCTAAAAATATTTTAATTTTCGTCATTTAATTAAATAAAAAATGTAATTCGAATTTTAAAATAATTTTTAAGGCGGTAATCTATCACTATGCCAAATTTGGTCGCTAAAAGCCTAACGATGTGGGAATACATAAAGAACAACAAAAAAAGCAGAACACACACTTACTTTCTTCTTTATATATATTGTTACAAATATTGTTTTCTGTAGGTGTATGGGTATGAAACATTCCAAAACTGCGGAATGTGGAGATGAAGGGGTTTATTCACAAATATGCGGGAAATCACGTAGCACAGGCAACAATAGATCTTGCACAGATTAGCAGCATAAACAGACAACAGAATTCACAGGTAATAACAGTTCAGCACTTTGATATTTAGCAACACAAACAGTCAGCGATAGCTAATAAT
>BGPR01036812.1:0-15379 GCA_013235015.1 Araneus ventricosus
ATCACCATGTGAAGTTAAAAATTACTTGGTTAAGGAGCAATGAATATTAAATTAAGCGTAAAAGATTAATTTGAAATTATATTCCCGGCAAGCAAGCTAATCTCGTAAGACGGCTTGTATGCAAATATAAACAAAATCCCCTTGTCTTATCTCTTATCAATGAAGAAAAACACGCGATTTTTTAATATTTGATGAAACAATGAAAACAGTTTGAATTTCATTGCGAAACTGAAAAGTATTGATGCAAAACAAAAATAAAAATATTTTAATAAATTGTCAAAATCAGGAAAACATATGGCAATTAAATTTATATCATTAAAAAGAAAGATTTTTTAAATTTAAATATAGTTGAAAAATCATTTTTATATGATAATATTTATGGCAGTTACAAATGAAAAGACTTTAAAAATTTTGTTGAATTTTTAATGAATTAAAATTTTTTAAATGTGCACATTCTCATAATTAAAAATATCTTTGTACCAAATTTGGCATTTCTAGGTTCTACGGTCTGCCTTGTAGAATATCAACAGGCACACACATTGGAAGACACACATTCACTTTATTATTAGAAGAGATTGACAAACAAGGTTCGTACTTAAATACATTTTAAAATATCGATGTTTTTAAAAATTTTTTAGGTTTTTTTTATTTTGCACCACTATCTGTATTTATATTATCTGTATTTTCACAAAAGTCAAAGAGAATTAAAAAGGCATGTCTCAGCTTCAAAGTGAAACAAAAACGAAGCCTTAATTTAAAAACTGCTTACATAATCGAAATTAATTTTAACTATTCATTCATAACTGCACGAGCTCTTAGCCGGAATAAAATAGCTATACAAAATACGGGATTTCAGTTTATAATTCCAAACCAGTGGGAGTATTCTCTATTCTTTCTCGTATACTTCCACAATATGGCGCGTTCTGAGCTCAACATCATGAGTATTCTCTATTCTTTCTCGTATACTTCCATAATATGGCGCGTTCTGAGCTCAACATCGTGAGTATTCTCTATTCTTTCTCGTATACTTCCACAATATGGCGCGTTCTGAGCTCAACACCGCCGTGTATTGAAAAGAGGCGAGAATATATTTAGGAATTCTTCCCATTTACCGATTAATTTTGGTGAGAGTGGGCGGTGAGGCCAACTCTCACCCAACTCCTCATTTCGAGGATTAGTTCTCAAATTTTTTTCCCTCAATTGGAGACAAAGCGGCTTTATAGAAAGCATACGTCTCATACATGCCTTTCTACTAAATTTAAACCTAAACCGATTAAGTTCAAAATTTGACACAAATATAATATTTTAATGACAAGACTACGTAGCATTTTATTCATTTAGCTTGCTATGTTTTTAGTTATGATGTCCGAATTACTCTGAGAGACAAACAAACAGATATTTCTAATTTTACAGATTTGCAGTGCCGAAATAATGTGGACAGCCAGCGGCCATTTACGAACTTTCCACTCCACACCATTCCATTTTTTAGCCCGTCTATTTAAGCAGGTCATTCACTGCCACTCCGATCCATCCTTTACGGTCATTCCGATCCCCTACTTCTCACCCCCGCCTTCAAAGCGCGAATCCCCGCTTGCTCCGATTTCTTCTAGTGCGAGAGAGCCTCCTCCCCCCCCCTTCGAAATATCTACACCTTTCACATTTCAGAATGTATGGCCCGGCAATCCAAGCGGAGCAGATTGGATATCCAAACTTCCTATCACACCACTCCATTCTCATCGGGTTTTCGCATTGACGACCGGTTTTGGCTTAAGCGGTCGAATTTGCGTGGATTGGAGCGATTGCTAAAGCTCAGACTAAATACCATCAAAATAATCACAACAAAAGCACATGTGTGTCTGTATAATGCCTCCATAAAGTGGAAGTTCTGAGTGGAAGCGGAGAATACTTCAGATGAGCTGTCGTTTCGACGAAGAGGGCGCAAAAAATTCCCAATGTCGGTTCGTAGATAATGGAAAAGGCTTGAAGTGAAAGTTGATCATGGATTTATTCGAAAAAGCCCTTGAAATTCATTAAGATGGCGTAGCAATCGTTTGATTTTAAATCGGGAGTCTTTGTTAGAAGTGACCTTGCTGAACCAGATTAGCTCATGTTGCTGTGCCGGTTTAGTCATGTGGAAGGATGCAGTTTGAATGCACTCTGTCGCATAATGCAAAGGAGTGCCGTTTGTGTTTCCACATGGGCAATTTTCTGTTGAGGCAGGGCGAAACCTTTTCAGGTACAAGGGAAATGGCCGTGTCCTGTAAAAAACAGGATTTCTTCCCTTTTCCAGCAGCCTGGATGAGTCGAGACTCTTGACAGGATGTTAAACGTGGACCTCCCCGTATCTTCATCTTGCTAGTCCTCCATTATTTTTTTCTTGAAGATTGATTTCAGGAAGGATATCGGAGCCTTAACAGATAGTGGGTCTCTATCAGACCCCTTAGTTTCTTTTGCCATTCTGTCCGCTTTCTCGTTTCCGTCGTAGCCCACGTGAGCTTTGATCCAAGAAATGTGTATATGCTTATTCGTGATAAGACTTCGCCAGACCTCTCTAGCTGTTGTGTTTCTGTTTCTTAGGTTAGCTGCCGCCTGGACACTCCCCTGATTGTCCACTAAAATGATGATTGGCTGGTTGCATGGTCCATTGCGTGTTTCTGGGCGAGAAGCTCCGCCTGGAATACTCTATTGTAGTCTTGCAGTTTTGACGGCCATCTGTAGATTATGTTTTATTCTGACCAGACGCAAAATGCTGCCACTACACCTTTTTCGGCCTTCGAGTCGTCCGTGTAGATACGGGTGCCCGATGTTATACCCCCTCCATCTTCCAAAGAAATCTGTTCTTCTGTCGGACATTCAGAGGGATGTGCAGCCCAGTCCGTTTCCCATTTTTCAACCTCTCCAGGAACAAGAGTTGTCAAAGAGTCCGGAAGGAAGATGTTCAGTCTTCGAATAGCTGTGACTCCGGCCTCCTGCTGGAGCTAGAGGTAAAGAGGAATTCCAAGTTTGACCTGGAGCGCCGAGGTTTCTGTGGTTCTGCATGCTCCTGCAAAAGCAAGCAGGAATGGTCTTTGGATGGTGTTAAGCTTCCTTTTGATTCTAATTGGTGTGCCTAGACACCAGAGTGCAGCTCCATAAGCAAGCACCCTCTCAATTACAGTCTTGTACAGTATTATTCTGAATTTAAGGGAAAATACCCAGTTTCTTCCGGTAATCTTTAGTAGGTTCTGGAAGAGAGTAAATGATTTGGTTGAGAGATTTCTAAGGTGCGCATTCTAATTTAGTTTGTCATCTATTAGGAGTCCGAGATATTTTATTGCGTGCTTTCTTTGGATTGTCTCTCCTTCTCAGCGAATCCGTGGGGGGTCTTGTTAATTTGCTGAAAAAGATGTATTGAATTCTACCTGTAGAAATTTGAAGTTTATTTTTGTTGTTCCAGTTAACGAATTTTTCTATTGCTGTATGAATTTGTTTTTCAATTTTTATTTTCGTGAGGGGCATCAGAGACGATCCCAAAGTCGTCGGCGAAGGCTTGTGACTGCATAACAAGCAAATTATAGACAAACAGACGAAATGCCAACCTGTTGAATTGAAACAGGACCTCCCTTAGATTGATGAAAAATCTTTCCTATGATATATTCATTAAGTTTTGATAAGTGTGATGAGAATGAAAATGAGTTTGTTGTAAGAAAAATTCAAATTGTAATGTATTAGAAACAGCTAATATATGCAGATTGCATGCGAATTTATTAGATATTCCGCCTAACAAAGGGTTGAACAAAATCACGTAATTTGATAAATGGATTTCCAGGGAATCCATTCTTCAGGATTCAAATATTCCTGGGCGTAATGAGGACTTTGATGATATATCTGCGCTAATAGGAATGAATTTGCAAAGCAGTGGCGCGAACGGCCTCATTTGAATCCTCCCCAGAAAACTACTGTGGATTAAAAATCCTTGTAAAAAAAAATATTGTAATAATTTGTTATGTGGCCTGTCCTTACGGAAACGGATATTTCAGTCACTAGCAGCTCCGAAAAACTCCCGCATAGTCGATGTTCGAGTATAACAGTCCGACGCAGTGTGCTACCCTATATGCACATATAGGGTTAAATATAACAATCCTAGTTATGACAGTGCTAAAGTTTACAATCAATGTTCACTCTATACACAATTTCTTGATTAATAAATAAACAACATTTAAGTAAAATAATAACGATATAATAAAGAAAATGAGTGAAAGAAACCAGAAGGCTGCAAATTGACACGGTAGAGTACAATACAATCATAAAACAAGCAACACAGTTGCATCTAGCATACAAGGACGAGTATATCTACTAATAATAAAAGAGAATGTGTGTATGTGTCGGTGCTCTACAGGGCAGACTGCTAAGCTACGAATTTTATCACAAACAAACTTTCGAGGGTGGGAATGCGCAGAAAGTGTCGGAGTTCTTTTTTTATAATTTTAATTAATTAAAAATAATACTTTAATAATATCCTAAAATATTACAGCACGAAAATCATTTTCACACCATCTACAAGTTCAAAAAATTACCTTTTCAATGATATTAAGTTATTGCACAATTTTTTTTCCAAATTTAATAAAATTTTTAATACATTCTTAGTCATAATTTACATCAATACTTTTCATTGTTGCAATTAAATTCAAATCGTTTTCTTTGCTTAAACAAATATTTATTTGCGTGCTATTCTCCATTGTTGAAAGCTAAGGTAATAGCTTAATGCTATGTTTTAAGTCTTTTCACCGGTATGTTTTAATTCAGCTAACGTGCAGCTAGAGGAAAAATGTGCCGAGCTATTTTAATGTTGAAATCAAAGGCACATTTTGCATATGGAATAAGAAAATGAAGTTGGGGCCGACAATCTGCAGTTAGATGTTACATGACAGCTACTTGAATTCCCTAGGGACATTCATGCAGACAGAACGAGAGCAAAGGCCGCTGAAAGAACATGGGTTAAATCTTTACCACAATTTGAAATTTTAAATAACTTTCTTAAGGGAACCATAAAAATCAGATGAGGCATATGTGATTCAATTAAAATTATATTCCCTGAGAACGATTGGTCGCCGAAGGTGGCTAGTTCACAATAAATAGCAAAAATATATCAAAAAATAATACCACACAATAACAATATAAGAAATCAGCATATGTGTCACAAACAAATGTAGTCATTCAAGACAAATTTAATACAAGAGAGAGGCGAAAATTTAAAATTTGGTAAATTGCTCTAATACATTAACAATGAACAGCAATCCATCATATCTTTCCAAAGGGAGAGCAAAAAATTACGTTCTCAAATGATACGTAGTGGTTAATATAAAACAGCTGCAATTTGAGAAAATATCTGAAATTATGAAAAATTATTAAATTATGAATGAAAATTAGCAATAGGCACAAATTTTCAAATGAATTCGTTAGTGAAGCAAAACGTATATTTTGAGTATTCATCAAAAGTTGCTTCATTATATCATTTTACAATTTCCCATCCATTTTGTTTTATCAGCGTTTAAACCAGTCGGAGACTTTTCGCCTCCTTTTCATCGTATAATTATAAAATACGACGCGATTTATGTTTGGTTTCTTAGAATAGAGAAGCGAATCGTGTATACTGGATCAGTTAGGTTCAAAATTTGACATAGATATACAGTTAGACCACATATCAAATTTTATTTATCTAGCTTTTTTAAAATTTGGAGTGAATTGCCAATCGAGTGGCGTTCATTAGATTTACATTAGATTGTAAACCAGCACTGTTCAGTTAAGCGCAGACTGCAAAATCACCTTTCTTTCTTTTAGTTATTTATGCCGCTCTTAAATTTCTGAATTTAAGTACAGCAATTTGTGAAGACGACACGATCCCGATGATGTTACATAAACAGATCCAGTCTATTTTATATAGCAAATTTCCAAACAGACATATATTCCAACAGATGTAGTGAAAACTTTTTATTAAAAATAAATTGTGAATGTATCGGCGCAGTGCAGTCTGTTAAAAATTATACGTACACTTTAATTTTGGAAATTATGAAAAAAATAAAGGCTCTAATTATAATTTAAACACATGAAATATGATATTACAATATATTCATTATAATTAAATGCCCATAATTTTGAATAATATAATAAAAATGCAAGTCAAAAATATTAGAAATAAACAAACATATATTCTATCCGTTGACGGATTTAGTCCAAAATTAGACAAGCATCTAGTAATACGTAGCAACATGTAGAACATAAATTGAAAAATGATTTAGTGTCGCATAAAAAAATATTTACTGAAAAAGGAGATATTTTATAAATTAGCTTGTTTTAAAGTTGTAATTTAAGACATGGTTTACAAAAACTTGAAGACTGTATTGAACTTACCAAAGTTTTATGTAAACACGCATGAAACTTATCTGGAATCTGAATATGAATAAGAGTTTTATTATGAATATGTCAGAAATTTCCTGTTCATAGTATTTATTACAGCAATTTCAAAGCAAACACAAAAGTTATGAATTTTTTATACAAGAAAGGACGATAATATTTTATACATTAGTATGTGAGAAGTTTTTCTTACATTTGAAGTATAATTCATGAAAGTTTTAAAACATGTATTAAGCTTGCAAGTTCTATTCTCAATGAACCATGAATAATCTGCTATATTGCTAACAAGAATATGCTTAGCTGAATTTAAAAGATATTATCACCAACAGAAATGCAGCTATTGGGAGTGAACTGCCATCCTGCCAATCGAATGGCGCTGTGATCGTTATCAAGCATTAGATTGTAAACCGCCACTGTTCAGTTAAGAACAACCTGCAAAATGACCTTTCTTTCTTTTTGTTACCCATGCCGCTCTTAAATCTCTGAATTTAAGCACAGCAAATTTTGTAGACTTGATTATACCGAAGAAATTACCCGAGGGTAAGCCGCTCCAATGTATTTTATATAGAAAATTACTAAACAGATATATTGATAAATTTTTACTAAAAATAAATGTGAATGTGTTGGCGCAGTGCAGTCTGTTAAAAAATTATACGAATACTTTAATTTTGGAAATTATGAAAAAAATAAAGGTTCTAATTATAATTTAAATACATGAAATATGATATTACAATATATTCATTATAATTAAATTTCCATAATTTTGAATAATACAATAAAAATGCAAGTTAAAACAATATTAGAAATAAATGAAAGTTACTCTGTTAATAAATCATAAGACCAGTTGTCTAAAAACTAGAAATGTATGAAAATGAATATGATAATGGCGCTAAGTATTTCCTGATCACCTCAAACTCTAATTTTTTCTTGAAATGAGCATATGATTAATTTCAATTTCAGAAATAATGTGCCATTCTTTTACAATTGCTACTTCTAATAATTCATTGGCAGTTTAAAACTATTTATTATTAGCATACATTTTACGATTTAATATACCCCAGGTGTTTTCCACTTAAGTCAGGACAAGACTTCCACCTGGCCATTGCAAAACATTTATTTATTTTTCTTTTTAAACTATTCCTGGATGGATTTAGATGTATGGCAAGAATAATTGTTCTGCTGAATTATCCAGTTAGCATAGCCTAATAAATACCCACACCAGAAGATCTTATCGCATAGCTTGATATATAAAGGTTCCCCAAACCATTACTGACCTCCCCCACACACACACCTTTGTCAACTGAAGTATTCTTTCCGTTCCTTCGTCAAATCATGCCAATAATGTTTGAAGCCATCGGAACCGTCAAGGTTAAATATTATATCATTCGAAAATAGAATTTATTTCCGCTCATCGTTCCATGGCATGATATTTTTAGCTCATTTCAGTCTTTCTTGTAGGTGATTTCAATACATTTAGTGTTTCCTTAATTTCCATACATTTTGTATATTTGATAAGAGATTCAAATTCGAAAAACCTTTTCTAGTTGATAGTCGAAAAATTTATAGATCGTCCCGCGCTATCAAAATCCTTTTTCATCCAGTTCGTTTTATTTTTTAAAAGATATTTTCTAATAATGACATTGTGAATGGTATTTTAGAACGCTTCCTAGTTATATTTCTTTCAGATTTACAAGCACCCTAATGAAATAAAATTTTCTCACTTCACACGCGGATAACTCTTTACCTCTTAGCATCTTCAAATAAATCGTGGATACCAAGATGAACCTGCACCTTTGCTTCCCAGGTAAAGCTTTCTCGAAATACTAACGTATGCGTTTTGTAATGATTCTGGTGTGATATGCTAATTTCCTCAGATGGTCTTTTAATTTCTTATTTAATTTTTTAAAAAAATGAGTAGATTTTAATAAAATTTAGGCCCATTTTTCAAGTTGAAATTGGTACAGCAAGTATTTCACGATGAATTTTAAATACACATACTAAAAATCTCCGTCAGTGATCTTATAATTTCTTAAAGGGGATGAAACTTTTTTTTACCTATGCTGCTCTTAAATTTCTAGTTTCAAGTGCAGCAATTTTTATTTATATATATAAAAGCTACTTCCGCAAAGCTAAAAGGCATTCAACCAATCAATTTTATATACAATATTTCTTTATAAAATAGTGGTAAATTTTTACTAAAAATTAAAGTGAATATGTGTATGTGTTGGCGGTGTACAAGACAGACGGTTGATCTTAGAACTACGAAATTTGGAAGAAATATACTTTGGTGGGTTAGGGAAGGAGTGAGAATGCGCATCTCGGAGCTAGTTTCTTTGGAATTTTAATTAGGACATTAGTAAATTATAAAACAATCAAAATTTGAGCTTCTTATAGCGATAACTTTTGACATTATTTTCACACAAAAATAATTTGTACACCATCTTGAAATTCAAAAAATTATCTTTTCGCTGATGTCAAAGTAGTTAGCATTCAATTTTTCCCTCTAGTTTAACAAATTTCCAAAAATATTTTTATGCATAATTTACAATACTTTTCGTTGTTGCAATGAAATTCAAACAGTTTTCAATGTTTAAACAAATATTTAATTACGTTTTTCCCTTCTATTTTTGAAATATAAGGAATGAAGACTTTGTTTATTTTTTCATATTCTTTAGTACTATCGTAATGAATTTTACTTCCTTTTTCATTTTTAATTTTTTTTTTGTGAAATGTATAAACGAAGTTCTCTACGATATTATTTAATTACTAGCGGTTGTCTGTTTCCTGCTCGCCAACCCCCAGAAGGATTGCGTAACAATCTTTCTAGTTCTGCTATGGAAACCCTGCTAGCTTCGCTCGCTACAATCAGGACATATTGAGTCCTAGCATAAAACATTTGAGTTTAATAGATTTGCTTCTGATTCTTCAACTTTAATCAGAACAGAATAAACGTGTTGGTCTTGAAATAGATATTTTTCTTGATTTTGAAAGTAGTTATAAGAAAAATTTAACATTCCAATGAAACCAACAATGAAAATTATGAAAGTACAAAAAAATGACGAAGGATAGTTTCTATATATATTAAGAGAATCCTAGAAACAAATTGGTCAGACTTAAGAATGCAGTGAGGTTTCGTTGCGAAGCTCGCCATGATTGTGCCAATAAGAAGCTCGCAAAAAGGAAAAAGCTTCAGAATTATCATATTTAGCGAATAATCGCCATTTTTAAGTCTGGCCAGCATGCCGAACATGTTGAAACAAATTATTTCTCTTTTTTCCTAAACTTTTTTCATTACAAAAGTCAAATTCAAAACATTATCTCAATTCAAAACTTTCTTCAATTGATTCATTTACTCACTGAATTCGTCTTTCATTGTTTCGATAATATTTAACAGCGCGGTTGAATTCATTAACTCACTGAAAAAATTACCCAAATTGAATCGCACTCGTTTGTTCACATTTGGAAAGTTAAATCGCATGATCGAACAAATGATATGCATGTTGCCAAAGCCTACAGCTAAATAACGCTTTTTTAGGAGGCCCATAAAAGAAATATTTATGTAGATGAAATATATCAGATAAGCTCAAAGATTTTGGATGGTAATCTTCATTTCTTTTTATCATTATATTTTAAATCAGCTAACACTGTGTTGGACCTAAAATGCGCCGAAAATCGGTGTTTTTTTTTTTGTTTTTGAGGAATAAAAAAAAGTGAGGTTTGCACCAACAACACACAATTAGATGTTAGATGACTTAGACAGCTTCTTGCGAATGTTTAATCTTCTCCAATGCGACGTGCGTATACACAATGAATTGAAGAGATGCAAGGATACTAAAAAAACACGGTCAAAGTGTATGTCACAATTCTAAGATTAAAATTACTTTGTTAAGAGATGCATGGATACCAAATTATGCTCAAGAGATTCAAATGAAATTAATACGATCAGTATTCCAGCGAACAAGCTAGTCGCCGAAGGCGGCCAGTAATGTAATACATTGCTATAAGAATGAACTGTGGTGCCAATATATTTGATCGAAAAACCATTACTGTTATATAATTCACCTTAAAGGTTTGTTAATAAACATAAAGTAATTTAATTACCTTGTCTAAATTTTGTTTAATTAAAACTCAATTCTGATATGATTGTCGGCAAGATACTGGCTAATATTCTAAATTATTAGAGCAAATTTTTCAAACTGCAAATTTTTCAATTAGGAATCTGTAAAAATAGGTCTATAATAAAATACGCAAACTAATATCGAAGAAGAGAATAACTCTTAGAAGAGGATATGAGGATATGAAAATAACATAAATAAGTTTATATAAAAATGTACTGATTTATTCATAAAATACCTCTAAGTTTAACAAAGATTTTGGAAGAATGGGAGCATTTATTTGTGCTTATAACATTTTTCAAAAAGTCTTAAATCACAAATAACTGCAACACAACTTCAAAACTGTAAAATACGAATTACAATAGCCACCAAAATTCAAGGTAGAGCCTTTTTTTAGTTTAATCTCCAAATAAATGAACAGAAAATCTTGTAAATTGAAACAATTGTGATTTAAAAAGATATTTATTGAATTTTCCTAATTTTAACATGCATAATTTCAATTAAATTAGCACATTCGTTTTACAAAAATCCACTTTTTGAGAAAAATTATAAATGAAAGATATCTGTTAAAAAATAGATAATTAGTTTTTCTAAGGAATGGCACCTCCCATATCTGTAATGCATTGGCGTCATCGCTTTTCTATACTTTAAATTAAGCTTTCGCGCGCAGAAATGGAAAGCAAAGACCATTTATGGAGAAACGCTCTCCGAGGGTACTTGAAGTAGCCACCTGTCTTCCAAAGTAGTCCCAAAGATGGTCTATCGGATTAAAGTCCGGAGACTGAGTTGGCCAGTCCATTTTCTCCAAACCTTGATCCTTAAGATGTCTCTAACCAAGCGTAGTTCGGCAAGGTCGAGCATTATCATACTCGAGGATGAATTCTTTACCAATAGCACTAGCATGTGTTCTGACATATGGATCGGGGATTTCCTTTCTATATCTCTCAGCGCATCAGCAGTGGGATTTCCACCATGGAGCTCATGGAAATCAGTGTGCCGAACCGATGATATTCCAGCCCAAACCATGATTCCACCATCTCTATAACTAAATCTTTCAACAATGTTAGATTGATGATATCTGGTGACTTGTTCTCTCCATATCAGCACACGACCTGGATCACTCTCCAGAATAAATCGGGATTCATTTGTGAAGATTACAGAGACCCATTTCTGCCTGGTTTTTAGACTGACATTTGTTCTGTAAATTGCGTGATGTGTGACTTGCAGAATGCAACGGTTGGTGCAATGAATCCAGAAGAAAACAAGATGAATCAAGCCTAAAATATTATCAAGATACGATGTTTCGGAGTAAGAGTCCGAATTTCTTTCATTTCGTTTCCTGTGACGATGTTATATTGATAATTAGATCATCATTTTTCATGAGAAGGATCCATTTTTACTTTCTCCTATACGAAGTATACAAAGGGAAAGTATTGTGATCGTCAAAAAATTCGAACTTGAGACTTTGACGAATCTCCACGTTTTAGACCTCCCTGAGTCCGAAAAACACGATTTTGGAATTATGTCTGTTTGTGAACACGATAACTCAAAAACTATTGAAGTTAGAGGAATGAAATTTGGTATGTGATCCTTACACCTAATTTGTAGGCTTCTGTCAAATTTTGGACAAAAGCCATCCACGGGAAGTCTGTCTGTCTGTATGCCCGTGTTCATGCGTACACGATAACTCAAAAACATAAATAGCTAGAGATATAAAATTTCGCACACTGTTTTATCGTCAGGAATGTAGGTTCGTATCAAATTTTGGACCGAATCTATTGAAGGGGTGACTGTCTGTCTGTCTGTATAATCGCATACTTGTATACACGATAACTCATTAACGCAAGGACTTAGATCAATGAAATTTAGTGTGTTTTCTTATAACCTTAATTGTAGACCCGTATCCAATTTTCGTTTCAATCGGTTGAAAAAAAGGCTTTCAAATTGCATATTCCCTTTTCTTTATCGTACTACGACGCAAAAATATGCGCAGTATTGTGTACAGGCGCATGACCTTCATAAACTTGGAGCTATCTTATTGACTTGGCGAATTTTATCTTGCTTGCATTCTTGACCCTTTCGTATTACAGCGTTCAACGAAGATCCCAGCGCCAAGAAACCAAATCAAGAGTCTGCTACAAAAAGAGTCCATCATCCGCTGGCAAAAAGAATGGGACAATGGAGAAAGAGGCAGGAGTGTTTATAACGTTTCGACTAAAGTCAAAACAACTCCTACTCCTTGGAAAAGTCTCGAAATAATGTTCGTCACGGGCCATTCCCTACATATCTTAAACGATTCAACATCATAAACAGCGATTCCTGTGGCTGCGGAAACCTGGGAAACCCCTTACACTATGGTACAATTTACAACCTCATACCACCTCACAAAACCGTCAGCTGACATAGAACCACTTTGGTGGAAAAGAGTTATGAACAACAACAATTCTAGGGCGAAAATCAGAAAACTCACCCACTTCATCGCGGAAAACGAAACACTCTTTTTCCCAAAAGATGGAACAACAACTAGCCACAGACTCAATTAATCCTAGCTACTCATCTTCTCTCTTCTCCCATACATAAGGCACCACACTCTGAAATTCAACAACACAAAGATTTGAAAGAACTAACAGTTAAATTAATAAATATTATATTCTTTTCTAAATATCCTCTTTTTTGTATCCTTATACATGAAATGTAATTTTTTTCTTTGGCTTTTTTCAATAAAGCTTCACGCATACCTAACCAACAGACAGGGAGCCGTCCTGGCTTGGAGGGGGCCTAATGGCTCCGAGTTCGGGGGTATTTTGTGGTGTTAAGCATTCGGCGAAGGTAATATCAATAAAACTCGTCGCTCTCCACGATTTTTAGGCGGGGGGGGTCGGGTAGGACACCTTTGTTAGAAACTATATGAGAAAGTATAGGGGAGACCATTCCCGCTGGTTAAATCAATCTATGGTATCTATCCATCTATCTATTTCGTTACATTTATGAGTTGCCATGCTCTCATGCACTCATGGTGGTCTAAAACGTCAAAACTGTTAATCATTTTCAGTTAATTACACTATTTTATATGCTTATCTTTACGGGAAAGTATAAAGGTAATTCCCGAATTTCATCTAAAAAAATCATAAAAAAGTCCTGATTCATCACTAAAAAGCGACAGAAACATTTCGCTTCTCCCTGAAACACTGTATTAAAACTCGAATATTGATTATCTGGACCATTAAAACCAGAGAAGGCAGCATTATCGCGTTTTCTCAACTGGGAGTTGCCGACCAAAAGCTGATATTATCACGAGAATCCCGACCGCGAACGAGACGCAACACCGCATCAAAAATTAACAACGCTTTAATACCCCGCCGAGGAAAAATATGAATAAACGACTGGGTTTTTTACTGCCCTCATCCATCCGATTGCCAGGATTATAAAAGTCGTAAAAAATCTCGTCGTCGTAGAAAGCGAGTTCGAAAAATTTGTATCGATGGCATGTTAAGACGAATGGGAAAGTAAAAACTGAATGCTGACTCAAGTGAAACTGAAAAATTGATAAGACAGGTCTCTGCTTTAACTCGACCATTCGATGTTTCGTCTGTTTGTAAATTTGTTTGTTATCCAGTCAGACCAAACTCGTTGTTCAATTTTCTTCAAATTTGGCACAAATGTTTCCTGAATCCATGAAAAAACACGACTATGTAAGAATTTTTAATTTTTGATTCTGTTTTAGGATGGTGGCAGTTTTAGCAATTTCAATTTGTTGTCGAGTTTGGCACCATTAAAACTTTCAGTCACTTTGATGGCGGCGACACATTTAATTGTAATTTTGTAAATACCGATAAAAGTTGGCATTTAATTGCTATTTTGTTAATACTGAAAAAAGCATACATTTTATTGCAATTTTCGTTAATACTGATGAAAGCAATGATTTGTGATAATAATTAGCATTGCAAAAGAAAGCGAGATAAAATCATAGTTCTATGTTGAGAGTTACTTTTTTATGTTTAATTCCATCTAATCTTGTTTTTCTCTTTTCTTGAAAGTATGGTTTTTACAACTATTCTACCAAACGGTTTATGTTACAAAAATTTGAAGACTAGTTCCAGTCTCGAACATGAAATTTTTTACAATTTTGTTCCAGTACATTTTTATGTAACTTTATCAATAATAACTTAATGTATTTGAATTACAAGTACAGGGAGCAAAATTTACGCATAATATAGGTGTACAATATTGTACATTGATTGGTTTAAGATTGTAAATATAGCTTTTTAAAACAGTGTATATAGCGTCACCTTATCCAATGTGCTAATTTGGCTGTAGGTCAGGGGCACCATTGATCCAATGGCACCTGAAAATTTACAACACTGGTTTCGTTTTAATTTTGAACCGAAAAATGTATTTAAATAATATGATTAGATTAAAGATATGATTAGAGGTTGTAACTAGACAGTCATTGATTTTGTGATGTTAGATAAACATTTTAAAAAATTTTCATACAGAGACAATCAGTGAGAAAAATTCTAAATTATGCGTGCAAGAGAAGCTACCTACAATACAGAAGCTCACTTGTAAAATCCTGTTTTGAAACGATGCTGATTTGCAAAACTGTAAAGCGTTCATCAGTAAACTTTTTTTCTCCTCAATTATTGTTTTAAGTAAGTATTTTCAGTGGTCCACAGGCACTCAAATTCCTAGTTACGGTTTTGATGGGGCGCCAAATTACTCTAGCCCAGAGGTTCCCAACCTGTGGTATTCGTACCCCTGGAGTGCGCGGGCGACCAGTTAGGGATTCGCGAAAGTGATCTTGGTAGTGGCGGAAATCTCTAAACATGACAATATTCTAGAATTTCGTTATCTCAGGTTCGTTTGAATGA
>BGPR01036813.1:0-15379 GCA_013235015.1 Araneus ventricosus
TCATTCAAACGAACCTGAGATAACGAAATTCTAGAATATTGTCATGTTTAGAGATTTCCGCCACTACCAAGATCACTTTCGCGAATCCCTAACTGGTCGCCCGCGCACTCCAGGGGTACGAATACCACAGGTTGGGAACCTCTGGGCTAGAGTAATTTGGCGCCCCATCAAAACCGTAACTAGGAATTTGAGTGCCTGTGGACCACTGAAAATACTTACTTAAAACAATAATTGAGGAGAAAAAAAGTTTACTGATGAACGCTTTACAGTTTTGCAAATCAGCATCGTTTCAAAACAGGATTTTACAAGTGAGCTTCTGTATTGTAGGTAGCTTCTCTTGCACGCATAATTTAGAATTTTTCTCACTGATTGTCTCTGTATGAAAATTTTTTAAAATGTTTATCTAACATCACAAAATCAATGACTGTCTAGTTACAACCTCTAATCATATCTTTAATCTAATCATATTATTTAAATACATTTTTCGGTTCAAAATTAAAACGAAACCAGTGTTGTAAATTTTCAGGTGCCATTGGATCAATGGTGCCCCTGACCTACAGCCAAATTAGCACATTGGATAAGGTGACGCTATATACACTGTTTTAAAAAGCTATATTTACAATCTTAAACCAATCAATGTACAATATTGTACACCTATATTATGCGTAAATTTTGCTCCCTGTACTTGTAATTCAAATACATTAAGTTATTATTGATAAAGTTACATAAAAATGTACTGGAACAAAATTGTAAAAAATTTCATGTTCGAGACTGGAACTAGTCTTCAAATTTTTGTAACATAAACCGTTTGGTAGAATAGTTGTAAAAACCATACTTTCAAGAAAAGAGAAAAACAAGATTAGATGGAATTAAACATAAAAAAGTAACTCTCAACATAGAACTATGATTTTATCTCGCTTTCTTTTGCAATGCTAATTATTATCACAAATCATTGCTTTCATCAGTATTAACGAAAATTGCAATAAAATGTATGCTTTTTTCAGTATTAACAAAATAGCAATTAAATGCCAACTTTTATCGGTATTTACAAAATTACAATTAAATGTGTCGCCGCCATCAAAGTGACTGAAAGTTTTAATGGTGCCAAACTCGACAACAAATTGAAATTGCTAAAACTGCCACCATCCTAAAACAGAATCAAAAATTAAAAATTCTTACATAGTCGTGTTTTTTCATGGATTCAGGAAACATTTGTGCCAAATTTGAAGAAAATTGAACAACGAGTTTGGTCTGACTGGATAACAAACAAATTTACAAACAGACGAAACATCGAATGGTCGAGTTAAAGCAGAGACCTGTCTTATCAATTTTTCAGTTTCACTTGAGTCAGCATTCAGTTTTTACTTTCCCATTCGTCTTAACATGCCATCGATACAAATTTTTCGAACTCGCTTTCTACGACGACGAGATTTTTTACGACTTTTATAATCCTGGCAATCGGATGGATGAGGGCAGTAAAAAACCCAGTCGTTTATTCATATTTTTCCTCGGCGGGGTATTAAAGCGTTGTTAATTTTTGATGCGGTGTTGCGTCTCGTTCGCGGTCGGGATTCTCGTGATAATATCAGCTTTTGGTCGGCAACTCCCAGTTGAGAAAACGCGATAATGCTGCCTTCTCTGGTTTTAATGGTCCAGATAATCAATATTCGAGTTTTAATACAGTGTTTCAGGGAGAAGCGAAATGTTTCTGTCGCTTTTTAGTGATGAATCAGGACTTTTTTATGATTTTTTTAGATGAAATTCGGGAATTACCTTTATACTTTCCCGTAAAGATAAGCATATAAAATAGTGTAATTAACTGAAAATGATTAACAGTTTTGACGTTTTAGACCACCATGAGTGCATGAGAGCATGGCAACTCATAAATGTAACGAAATAGATAGATGGATAGATACCATAGATTGATTTAACCAGCGGGAATGGTCTCCCCTATACTTTCTCATATAGTTTCTAACAAAGGTGTCCTACCCGACCCCCCCCGCCTAAAAATCGTGGAGAGCGACGAGTTTTATTGATATTACCTTCGCCGAATGCTTAACACCACAAAATACCCCCGAACTCGGAGCCATTAGGCCCCCTCCAAGCCAGGACGGCTCCCTGTCTGTTGGTTAGGTATGCGTGAAGCTTTATTGAAAAAAGCCAAAGAAAAAAATTACATTTCATGTATAAGGATACAAAAAAGAGGATATTTAGAAAAGAATATAATATTTATTAATTTAACTGTTAGTTCTTTCAAATCTTTGTGTTGTTGAATTTCAGAGTGTGGTGCCTTATGTATGGGAGAAGAGAGAAGATGAGTAGCTAGGATTAATTGAGTCTGTGGCTAGTTGTTGTTCCATCTTTTGGGAAAAAGAGTGTTTCGTTTTCCGCGATGAAGTGGGTGAGTTTTCTGATTTTCGCCCTAGAATTGTTGTTGTTCATAACTCTTTTCCACCAAAGTGGTTCTATGTCAGCTGACGGTTTTGTGAGGTGGTATGAGGTTGTAAATTGTACCATAGTGTAAGGGGTTTCCCAGGTTTCCGCAGCCACAGGAATCGCTGTTTATGATGTTGAATCGTTTAAGATATGTAGGGAATGGCCCGTGACGAACATTATTTCGAGACTTTTCCAAGGAGTAGGAGTTGTTTTGACTTTAGTCGAAACGTTATAAACACTCCTGCCTCTTTCTCCATTGTCCCATTCTTTTTGCCAGCGGATGATGGACTCTTTTTGTAGCAGACTCTTGATTTGGTTTCTTGGCGCTGGGATCTTCGTTGAACGCTGTAATACGAAAGGGTCAAGAATGCAAGCAAGATAAAATTCGCCAAGTCAATAAGATAGCTCCAAGTTTATGAAGGTCATGCGCCTGTACACAATACTGCGCATATTTTTGCGTCGTAGTACGATAAAGAAAAGGGAATATGCAATTTGAAAGCCTTTTTTTCAACCGATTGAAACGAAAATTGGATACGGGTCTACAATTAAGGTTATAAGAAAACACACTAAATTTCATTGATCTAAGTCCTTGCGTTAATGAGTTATCGTGTATACAAGTATGCGATTATACAGACAGACAGACAGTCACCCCTTCAATAGATTCGGTCCAAAATTTGATACGAACCTACATTCCTGACGATAAAACAGTGTGCGAAATTTTATATCTCTAGCTATTTATGTTTTTGAGTTATCGTGTACGCATGAACACGGGCATACAGACAGACAGACTTCCCGTGGATGGCTTTTGTCCAAAATTTGACAGAAGCCTACAAATTAGGTGTAAGGATCACATACCAAATTTCATTCCTCTAACTTCAATAGTTTTTGAGTTATCGTGTTCACAAACAGACATAATTCCAAAATCGTGTTTTTCGGACTCAGGGAGGTCTAAAACGTGGAGATTCGTCAAAGTCTCAAGTTCGAATTTTTTGACGATCACAATACTTTCCCTTTGTATACTTCGTATAGGAGAAAGTAAAAATGGATCCTTCTCATGAAAAATGATGATCTAATTATCAATATAACATCGTCACAGGAAACGAAATGAAAGAAATTCGGACTCTTACTCCGAAACATCGTATCTTGATAATATTTTAGGCTTGATTCATCTTGTTTTCTTCTGGATTCATTGCACCAACCGTTGCATTCTGCAAGTCACACATCACGCAATTTACAGAACAAATGTCAGTCTAAAAACCAGGCAGAAATGGGTCTCTGTAATCTTCACAAATGAATCCCGATTTATTCTGGAGAGTGATCCAGGTCGTGTGCTGATATGGAGAGAACAAGTCACCAGATATCATCAATCTAACATTGTTGAAAGATTTAGTTATAGAGATGGTGGAATCATGGTTTGGGCTGGAATATCATCGGTTCGGCACACTGATTTCCATGAGCTCCATGGTGGAAATCCCACTGCTGATGCGCTGAGAGATATAGAAAGGAAATCCCCGATCCATATGTCAGAACACATGCTAGTGCTATTGGTAAAGAATTCATCCTCGAGTATGATAATGCTCGACCTTGCCGAACTACGCTTGGTTAGAGACATCTTAAGGATCAAGGTTTGGAGAAAATGGACTGGCCAACTCAGTCTCCGGACTTTAATCCGATAGACCATCTTTGGGACTACTTTGGAAGACAGGTGGCTACTTCAAGTACCCTCGGAGAGCGTTTCTCCATAAATGGTCTTTGCTTTCCATTTCTGCGCGCGAAAGCTTAATTTAAAGTATAGAAAAGCGATGACGCCAATGCATTACAGATATGGGAGGTGCCATTCCTTAGAAAAACTAATTATCTATTTTTTAACAGATATCTTTCATTTATAATTTTTCTCAAAAAGTGGATTTTTGTAAAACGAATGTGCTAATTTAATTGAAATTATGCATGTTAAAATTAGGAAAATTCAATAAATATCTTTTTAAATCACAATTGTTTCAATTTACAAGATTTTCTGTTCATTTATTTGGAGATTAAACTAAAAAAAGGCTCTACCTTGAATTTTGGTGGCTATTGTAATTCGTATTTTACAGTTTTGAAGTTGTGTTGCAGTTATTTGTGATTTAAGACTTTTTGAAAAATGTTATAAGCACAAATAAATGCTCCCATTCTTCCAAAATCTTTGTTAAACTTAGAGGTATTTTATGAATAAATCAGTACATTTTTATATAAACTTATTTATGTTATTTTCATATCCTCATATCCTCTTCTAAGAGTTATTCTCTTCTTCGATATTAGTTTGCGTATTTTATTATAGACCTATTTTTACAGATTCCTAATTGAAAAATTTGCAGTTTGAAAAATTTGCTCTAATAATTTAGAATATTAGCCAGTATCTTGCCGACAATCATATCAGAATTGAGTTTTAATTAAACAAAATTTAGACAAGGTAATTAAATTACTTTATGTTTATTAACAAACCTTTAAGGTGAATTATATAACAGTAATGGTTTTTCGATCAAATATATTGGCACCACAGTTCATTCTTATAGCAATGTATTACATTACTGGCCGCCTTCGGCGACTAGCTTGTTCGCTGGAATACTGATCGTATTAATTTCATTTGAATCTCTTGAGCATAATTTGGTATCCATGCATCTCTTAACAAAGTAATTTTAATCTTAGAATTGTGACATACACTTTGACCGTGTTTTTTTAGTATCCTTGCATCTCTTCAATTCATTGTGTATACGCACGTCGCATTGGAGAAGATTAAACATTCGCAAGAAGCTGTCTAAGTCATCTAACATCTAATTGTGTGTTGTTGGTGCAAACCTCACTTTTTTTTATTCCTCAAAAACAAAAAAAAAAACACCGATTTTCGGCGCATTTTAGGTCCAACACAGTGTTAGCTGATTTAAAATATAATGATAAAAAGAAATGAAGATTACCATCCAAAATCTTTGAGCTTATCTGATATATTTCATCTACATAAATATTTCTTTTATGGGCCTCCTAAAAAAGCGTTATTTAGCTGTAGGCTTTGGCAACATGCATATCATTTGTTCGATCATGCGATTTAACTTTCCAAATGTGAACAAACGAGTGCGATTCAATTTGGGTAATTTTTTCAGTGAGTTAATGAATTCAACCGCGCTGTTAAATATTATCGAAACAATGAAAGACGAATTCAGTGAGTAAATGAATCAATTGAAGAAAGTTTTGAATTGAGATAATGTTTTGAATTTGACTTTTGTAATGAAAAAAGTTTAGGAAAAAAGAGAAATAATTTGTTTCAACATGTTCGGCATGCTGGCCAGACTTAAAAATGGCGATTATTCGCTAAATATGATAATTCTGAAGCTTTTTCCTTTTTGCGAGCTTCTTATTGGCACAATCATGGCGAGCTTCGCAACGAAACCTCACTGCATTCTTAAGTCTGACCAATTTGTTTCTAGGATTCTCTTAATATATATAGAAACTATCCTTCGTCATTTTTTTGTACTTTCATAATTTTCATTGTTGGTTTCATTGGAATGTTAAATTTTTCTTATAACTACTTTCAAAATCAAGAAAAATATCTATTTCAAGACCAACACGTTTATTCTGTTCTGATTAAAGTTGAAGAATCAGAAGCAAATCTATTAAACTCAAATGTTTTATGCTAGGACTCAATATGTCCTGATTGTAGCGAGCGAAGCTAGCAGGGTTTCCATAGCAGAACTAGAAAGATTGTTACGCAATCCTTCTGGGGGTTGGCGAGCAGGAAACAGACAACCGCTAGTAATTAAATAATATCGTAGAGAACTTCGTTTATACATTTCACAAAAAAAAAATTAAAAATGAAAAAGGAAGTAAAATTCATTACGATAGTACTAAAGAATATGAAAAAATAAACAAAGTCTTCATTCCTTATATTTCAAAAATAGAAGGGAAAAACGTAATTAAATATTTGTTTAAACATTGAAAACTGTTTGAATTTCATTGCAACAACGAAAAGTATTGTAAATTATGCATAAAAATATTTTTGGAAATTTGTTAAACTAGAGGGAAAAATTGAATGCTAACTACTTTGACATCAGCGAAAAGATAATTTTTTGAATTTCAAGATGGTGTACAAATTATTTTTGTGTGAAAATAATGTCAAAAGTTATCGCTATAAGAAGCTCAAATTTTGATTGTTTTATAATTTACTAATGTCCTAATTAAAATTCCAAAGAAACTAGCTCCGAGATGCGCATTCTCACTCCTTCCCTAACCCACCAAAGTATATTTCTTCCAAATTTCGTAGTTCTAAGATCAACCGTCTGTCTTGTACACCGCCAACACATACACATATTCACTTTAATTTTTAGTAAAAATTTACCACTATTTTATAAAGAAATATTGTATATAAAATTGATTGGTTGAATGCCTTTTAGCTTTGCGGAAGTAGCTTTTATATATATAAATAAAAATTGCTGCACTTGAAACTAGAAATTTAAGAGCAGCATAGGTAAAAAAAAGTTTCATCCCCTTTAAGAAATTATAAGATCACTGACGGAGATTTTTAGTATGTGTATTTAAAATTCATCGTGAAATACTTGCTGTACCAATTTCAACTTGAAAAATGGGCCTAAATTTTATTAAAATCTACTCATTTTTTTAAAAAATTAAATAAGAAATTAAAAGACCATCTGAGGAAATTAGCATATCACACCAGAATCATTACAAAACGCATACGTTAGTATTTCGAGAAAGCTTTACCTGGGAAGCAAAGGTGCAGGTTCATCTTGGTATCCACGATTTATTTGAAGATGCTAAGAGGTAAAGAGTTATCCGCGTGTGAAGTGAGAAAATTTTATTTCATTAGGGTGCTTGTAAATCTGAAAGAAATATAACTAGGAAGCGTTCTAAAATACCATTCACAATGTCATTATTAGAAAATATCTTTTAAAAAATAAAACGAACTGGATGAAAAAGGATTTTGATAGCGCGGGACGATCTATAAATTTTTCGACTATCAACTAGAAAAGGTTTTTCGAATTTGAATCTCTTATCAAATATACAAAATGTATGGAAATTAAGGAAACACTAAATGTATTGAAATCACCTACAAGAAAGACTGAAATGAGCTAAAAATATCATGCCATGGAACGATGAGCGGAAATAAATTCTATTTTCGAATGATATAATATTTAACCTTGACGGTTCCGATGGCTTCAAACATTATTGGCATGATTTGACGAAGGAACGGAAAGAATACTTCAGTTGACAAAGGTGTGTGTGTGGGGGAGGTCAGTAATGGTTTGGGGAACCTTTATATATCAAGCTATGCGATAAGATCTTCTGGTGTGGGTATTTATTAGGCTATGCTAACTGGATAATTCAGCAGAACAATTATTCTTGCCATACATCTAAATCCATCCAGGAATAGTTTAAAAAGAAAAATAAATAAATGTTTTGCAATGGCCAGGTGGAAGTCTTGTCCTGACTTAAGTGGAAAACACCTGGGGTATATTAAATCGTAAAATGTATGCTAATAATAAATAGTTTTAAACTGCCAATGAATTATTAGAAGTAGCAATTGTAAAAGAATGGCACATTATTTCTGAAATTGAAATTAATCATATGCTCATTTCAAGAAAAAATTAGAGTTTGAGGTGATCAGGAAATACTTAGCGCCATTATCATATTCATTTTCATACATTTCTAGTTTTTAGACAACTGGTCTTATGATTTATTAACAGAGTAACTTTCATTTATTTCTAATATTGTTTTAACTTGCATTTTTATTGTATTATTCAAAATTATGGAAATTTAATTATAATGAATATATTGTAATATCATATTTCATGTATTTAAATTATAATTAGAACCTTTATTTTTTTCATAATTTCCAAAATTAAAGTATTCGTATAATTTTTTAACAGACTGCACTGCGCCAACACATTCACATTTATTTTTAGTAAAAATTTATCAATATATCTGTTTAGTAATTTTCTATATAAAATACATTGGAGCGGCTTACCCTCGGGTAATTTCTTCGGTATAATCAAGTCTACAAAATTTGCTGTGCTTAAATTCAGAGATTTAAGAGCGGCATGGGTAACAAAAAGAAAGAAAGGTCATTTTGCAGGTTGTTCTTAACTGAACAGTGGCGGTTTACAATCTAATGCTTGATAACGATCACAGCGCCATTCGATTGGCAGGATGGCAGTTCACTCCCAATAGCTGCATTTCTGTTGGTGATAATATCTTTTAAATTCAGCTAAGCATATTCTTGTTAGCAATATAGCAGATTATTCATGGTTCATTGAGAATAGAACTTGCAAGCTTAATACATGTTTTAAAACTTTCATGAATTATACTTCAAATGTAAGAAAAACTTCTCACATACTAATGTATAAAATATTATCGTCCTTTCTTGTATAAAAAATTCATAACTTTTGTGTTTGCTTTGAAATTGCTGTAATAAATACTATGAACAGGAAATTTCTGACATATTCATAATAAAACTCTTATTCATATTCAGATTCCAGATAAGTTTCATGCGTGTTTACATAAAACTTTGGTAAGTTCAATACAGTCTTCAAGTTTTTGTAAACCATGTCTTAAATTACAACTTTAAAACAAGCTAATTTATAAAATATCTCCTTTTTCAGTAAATATTTTTTTATGCGACACTAAATCATTTTTCAATTTATGTTCTACATGTTGCTACGTATTACTAGATGCTTGTCTAATTTTGGACTAAATCCGTCAACGGATAGAATATATGTTTGTTTATTTCTAATATTTTTGACTTGCATTTTTATTATATTATTCAAAATTATGGGCATTTAATTATAATGAATATATTGTAATATCATATTTCATGTGTTTAAATTATAATTAGAGCCTTTATTTTTTTCATAATTTCCAAAATTAAAGTGTACGTATAATTTTTAACAGACTGCACTGCGCCGATACATTCACAATTTATTTTTAATAAAAAGTTTTCACTACATCTGTTGGAATATATGTCTGTTTGGAAATTTGCTATATAAAATAGACTGGATCTGTTTATGTAACATCATCGGGATCGTGTCGTCTTCACAAATTGCTGTACTTAAATTCAGAAATTTAAGAGCGGCATAAATAACTAAAAGAAAGAAAGGTGATTTTGCAGTCTGCGCTTAACTGAACAGTGCTGGTTTACAATCTAATGTAAATCTAATGAACGCCACTCGATTGGCAATTCACTCCAAATTTTAAAAAAGCTAGATAAATAAAATTTGATATGTGGTCTAACTGTATATCTATGTCAAATTTTGAACCTAACTGATCCAGTATACACGATTCGCTTCTCTATTCTAAGAAACCAAACATAAATCGCGTCGTATTTTATAATTATACGATGAAAAGGAGGCGAAAAGTCTCCGACTGGTTTAAACGCTGATAAAACAAAATGGATGGGAAATTGTAAAATGATATAATGAAGCAACTTTTGATGAATACTCAAAATATACGTTTTGCTTCACTAACGAATTCATTTGAAAATTTGTGCCTATTGCTAATTTTCATTCATAATTTAATAATTTTTCATAATTTCAGATATTTTCTCAAATTGCAGCTGTTTTATATTAACCACTACGTATCATTTGAGAACGTAATTTTTTGCTCTCCCTTTGGAAAGATATGATGGATTGCTGTTCATTGTTAATGTATTAGAGCAATTTACCAAATTTTAAATTTTCGCCTCTCTCTTGTATTAAATTTGTCTTGAATGACTACATTTGTTTGTGACACATATGCTGATTTCTTATATTGTTATTGTGTGGTATTATTTTTTGATATATTTTTGCTATTTATTGTGAACTAGCCACCTTCGGCGACCAATCGTTCTCAGGGAATATAATTTTAATTGAATCACATATGCCTCATCTGATTTTTATGGTTCCCTTAAGAAAGTTATTTAAAATTTCAAATTGTGGTAAAGATTTAACCCATGTTCTTTCAGCGGCCTTTGCTCTCGTTCTGTCTGCATGAATGTCCCTAGGGAATTCAAGTAGCTGTCATGTAACATCTAACTGCAGATTGTCGGCCCCAACTTCATTTTCTTATTCCATATGCAAAATGTGCCTTTGATTTCAACATTAAAATAGCTCGGCACATTTTTCCTCTAGCTGCACGTTAGCTGAATTAAAACATACCGGTGAAAAGACTTAAAACATAGCATTAAGCTATTACCTTAGCTTTCAACAATGGAGAATAGCACGCAAATAAATATTTGTTTAAGCAAAGAAAACGATTTGAATTTAATTGCAACAATGAAAAGTATTGATGTAAATTATGACTAAGAATGTATTAAAAATTTTATTAAATTTGGAAAAAAAATTGTGCAATAACTTAATATCATTGAAAAGGTAATTTTTTGAACTTGTAGATGGTGTGAAAATGATTTTCGTGCTGTAATATTTTAGGATATTATTAAAGTATTATTTTTAATTAATTAAAATTATAAAAAAAGAACTCCGACACTTTCTGCGCATTCCCACCCTCGAAAGTTTGTTTGTGATAAAATTCGTAGCTTAGCAGTCTGCCCTGTAGAGCACCGACACATACACACATTCTCTTTTATTATTAGTAGATATACTCGTCCTTGTATGCTAGATGCAACTGTGTTGCTTGTTTTATGATTGTATTGTACTCTACCGTGTCAATTTGCAGCCTTCTGGTTTCTTTCACTCATTTTCTTTATTATATCGTTATTATTTTACTTAAATGTTGTTTATTTATTAATCAAGAAATTGTGTATAGAGTGAACATTGATTGTAAACTTTAGCACTGTCATAACTAGGATTGTTATATTTAACCCTATATGTGCATATAGGGTAGCACACTGCGTCGGACTGTTATACTCGAACATCGACTATGCGGGAGTTTTTCGGAGCTGCTAGTGACTGAAATATCCGTTTCCGTAAGGACAGGCCACATAACAAATTATTACAATATTTTTTTTTACAAGGATTTTTAATCCACAGTAGTTTTCTGGGGAGGATTCAAATGAGGCCGTTCGCGCCACTGCTTTGCAAATTCATTCCTATTAGCGCAGATATATCATCAAAGTCCTCATTACGCCCAGGAATATTTGAATCCTGAAGAATGGATTCCCTGGAAATCCATTTATCAAATTACGTGATTTTGTTCAACCCTTTGTTAGGCGGAATATCTAATAAATTCGCATGCAATCTGCATATATTAGCTGTTTCTAATACATTACAATTTGAATTTTTCTTACAACAAACTCATTTTCATTCTCATCACACTTATCAAAACTTAATGAATATATCATAGGAAAGATTTTTCATCAATCTAAGGGAGGTCCTGTTTCAATTCAACAGGTTGGCATTTCGTCTGTTTGTCTATAATTTGCTTGTTATGCAGTCACAAGCCTTCGCCGACGACTTTGGGATCGTCTCTGATGCCCCTCACGAAAATAAAAATTGAAAAACAAATTCATACAGCAATAGAAAAATTCGTTAACTGGAACAACAAAAATAAACTTCAAATTTCTACAGGTAGAATTCAATACATCTTTTTCAGCAAATTAACAAGACCCCCCACGGATTCGCTGAGAAGGAGAGACAATCCAAAGAAAGCACGCAATAAAATATCTCGGACTCCTAATAGATGACAAACTAAATTAGAATGCGCACCTTAGAAATCTCTCAACCAAATCATTTACTCTCTTCCAGAACCTACTAAAGATTACCGGAAGAAACTGGGTATTTTCCCTTAAATTCAGAATAATACTGTACAAGACTGTAATTGAGAGGGTGCTTGCTTATGGAGCTGCACTCTGGTGTCTAGGCACACCAATTAGAATCAAAAGGAAGCTTAACACCATCCAAAGACCATTCCTGCTTGCTTTTGCAGGAGCATGCAGAACCACAGAAACCTCGGCGCTCCAGGTCAAACTTGGAATTCCTCTTTACCTCTAGCTCCAGCAGGAGGCCGGAGTCACAGCTATTCGAAGACTGAACATCTTCCTTCCGGACTCTTTGACAACTCTTGTTC
Source organism: Araneus ventricosus (assembly GCA_013235015.1). Lineage (NCBI taxonomy): Eukaryota > Metazoa > Arthropoda > Arachnida > Araneae > Araneidae > Araneus > Araneus ventricosus. The sequence continues at coordinate 12,478 of BGPR01036813.1, forward strand.
CTGGAGAGGTTGAAAAATGGGAAACGGACTGGGCTGCACATCCCTCTGAATGTCCGACAGAAGAACAGATTTCTTTGGAAGATGGAGGGGGTATAACATCGGGCACCCGTATCTACACGGACGACTCGAAGGCCGAAAAAGGTGTAGTGGCAGCATTTTGCGTCTGGTCAGAATAAAACATAATCTACAGATGGCCGTCAAAACTGCAAGACTACAATAGAGTATTCCAGGCGGAGCTTCTCGCCCAGAAACACGCAATGGACCATGCAACCAGCCAATCATCATTTTAGTGGACAATCAGGGGAGTGTCCAGGCGGCAGCTAACCTAAGAAACAGAAACACAACAGCTAGAGAGGTCTGGCGAAGTCTTATCACGAATAAGCATATACACATTTCTTGGATCAAAGCTCACGTGGGCTACGACGGAAACGAGAAAGCGGACAGAATGGCAAAAGAAACTAAGGGGTCTGATAGAGACCCACTATCTGTTAAGGCTCCGATATCCTTCCTGAAATCAATCTTCAAGAAAAAAATAATGGAGGACTAGCAAGATGAAGATACGGGGAGGTCCACGTTTAACATCCTGTCAAGAGTCTCGACTCATCCAGGCTGCTGGAAAAGGGAAGAAATCCTGTTTTTTACAGGACACGGCCATTTCCCTTGTACCTGAAAAGGTTTCGCCCTGCCTCAACAGAAAATTGCCCATGTGGAAACACAAACGGCACTCCTTTGCATTATGCGACAGAGTGCATTCAAACTGCATCCTTCCACATGACTAAACCGGCACAGCAACATGAGCTAATCTGGTTCAGCAAGGTCACTTCTAACAAAGACTCCCGATTTAAAATCAAACGATTGCTACGCCATCTTAATGAATTTCAAGGGCTTTTTCGAATAAATCCATGATCAACTTTCACTTCAAGCCTTTTCCATTATCTACGAACCGACATTGGGAATTTTTTGCGCCCTCTTCGTCGAAACGACAGCTCATCTGAAGTATTCTCCGCTTCCACTCAGAACTTCCACTTTATGGAGGCATTATACAGACACACATGTGCTTTTGTTGTGATTATTTTGATGGTATTTAGTCTGAGCTTTAGCAATCGCTCCAATCCACGCAAATTCGACCGCTTAAGCCAAAACCGGTCGTCAATGCGAAAACCCGATGAGAATGGAGTGGTGTGATAGGAAGTTTGGATATCCAATCTGCTCCGCTTGGATTGCCGGGCCATACATTCTGAAATGTGAAAGGTGTAGATATTTCGAAGGGGGGGGGAGGAGGCTCTCTCGCACTAGAAGAAATCGGAGCAAGCGGGGATTCGCGCTTTGAAGGCGGGGGTGAGAAGTAGGGGATCGGAATGACCGTAAAGGATGGATCGGAGTGGCAGTGAATGACCTGCTTAAATAGACGGGCTAAAAAATGGAATGGTGTGGAGTGGAAAGTTCGTAAATGGCCGCTGGCTGTCCACATTATTTCGGCACTGCAAATCTGTAAAATTAGAAATATCTGTTTGTTTGTCTCTCAGAGTAATTCGGACATCATAACTAAAAACATAGCAAGCTAAATGAATAAAATGCTACGTAGTCTTGTCATTAAAATATTATATTTGTGTCAAATTTTGAACTTAATCGGTTTAGGTTTAAATTTAGTAGAAAGGCATGTATGAGACGTATGCTTTCTATAAAGCCGCTTTGTCTCCAATTGAGGGAAAAAAATTTGAGAACTAATCCTCGAAATGAGGAGTTGGGTGAGAGTTGGCCTCACCGCCCACTCTCACCAAAATTAATCGGTAAATGGGAAGAATTCCTAAATATATTCTCGCCTCTTTTCAATACACGGCGGTGTTGAGCTCAGAACGCGCCATATTGTGGAAGTATACGAGAAAGAATAGAGAATACTCACGATGTTGAGCTCAGAACGCGCCATATTATGGAAGTATACGAGAAAGAATAGAGAATACTCATGATGTTGAGCTCAGAACGCGCCATATTGTGGAAGTATACGAGAAAGAATAGAGAATACTCCCACTGGTTTGGAATTATAAACTGAAATCCCGTATTTTGTATAGCTATTTTATTCCGGCTAAGAGCTCGTGCAGTTATGAATGAATAGTTAAAATTAATTTCGATTATGTAAGCAGTTTTTAAATTAAGGCTTCGTTTTTGTTTCACTTTGAAGCTGAGACATGCCTTTTTAATTCTCTTTGACTTTTGTGAAAATACAGATAATATAAATACAGATAGTGGTGCAAAATAAAAAAAACCTAAAAAATTTTTAAAAACATCGATATTTTAAAATGTATTTAAGTACGAACCTTGTTTGTCAATCTCTTCTAATAATAAAGTGAATGTGTGTCTTCCAATGTGTGTGCCTGTTGATATTCTACAAGGCAGACCGTAGAACCTAGAAATGCCAAATTTGGTACAAAGATATTTTTAATTATGAGAATGTGCACATTTAAAAAATTTTAATTCATTAAAAATTCAACAAAATTTTTAAAGTCTTTTCATTTGTAACTGCCATAAATATTATCATATAAAAATGATTTTTCAACTATATTTAAATTTAAAAAATCTTTCTTTTTAATGATATAAATTTAATTGCCATATGTTTTCCTGATTTTGACAATTTATTAAAATATTTTTATTTTTGTTTTGCATCAATACTTTTCAGTTTCGCAATGAAATTCAAACTGTTTTCATTGTTTCATCAAATATTAAAAAATCGCGTGTTTTTCTTCATTGATAAGAGATAAGACAAGGGGATTTTGTTTATATTTGCATACAAGCCGTCTTACGAGATTAGCTTGCTTGCCGGGAATATAATTTCAAATTAATCTTTTACGCTTAATTTAATATTCATTGCTCCTTAACCAAGTAATTTTTAACTTCACATGGTGAT
>BGPR01036814.1:0-15378 GCA_013235015.1 Araneus ventricosus
TTCATAATTCCTCAGTACTTATATTTATAAGTTAGTGCTGACAAATTCCATTTGAATAAAATAATGCGGTTTGCGAATAAGGATTTATTATTTAGTTTAGAATTGATACCCAGTTTAACTGGCTTAATTGCTGCAAAATGGATCCACTGAAAAGGACTCTGCTGGAAGTAAGTTTTAAATTTTATATGAATTTCTTTTTAAATAAAATTTATAGATAGTTGTGGTATATGGTAGGGGAGAGTGGGGCATCTTGAACCATCGGCATTTATTCTTTTTATTTTCTCACACTATATGTCACCACAGTACCATAAACTAGAACTAAAATACATGATTTCTGCAAAGCGTTGCTTATTTCCCTGCTTGCTCTTCTAATATAGAAGGTTGTGTTTAAAATCCACATATGAAAGTAAAATTTTTCAGGTAAAATAATAGTTTATTTTAATAGTTTTCTACTGAGCAGATTTCAATAACCTAGATGATGATTTGCATCATAGTTTTAAATCTTAAGTGTTGCACCATAACAACTGTTCTAAAGTAAAATATTTTAAAATGGCTACTGGGGAATATTGAACCACAAGAAACGGGGCAGTTAGGAACCTATGTCTAACCTTCTCCATTATTAAAGTTATTATTATTTTTTGTTTAATGTATGGTAGAGAATAATATTTATTTGATTTCTGAATTTTACATGTCAGATAGACATATATATGTTTATTTGATTTAAATATCAAATAAAAAACACCAATAATAATGAATTTGAAAAATAAAAATATTAAATTTTGTCGGTTTAATTCTGATAAATTTAAATTTTTAATTTAAATATCAAACTTAAATATCAAATGATTTAAAAATCAATCATTTAAATAATGACGTAAATTGGAATCAAAAATTTAAAAAAAAATTGCTCAAATAGCGTTTTAATAATTATAAATGTTTTCACAAAGTTTTAAAATGTTACACAATTTTCATTATTAAATGTGTAGTAGCAGGCTAGTGTTTGAAAGTTAGATAAAAAAATAATAAACTATTTTTCTGCCATTACCTTTGGCTTGTATAAGATACAAGGACTAATTAATCAAGAATTAATCAATAATAAATAAACCTTTTGATACATCTTGGGTACTTCAAAACTATAAATGAATGCAATTTTGTTATAATTAAATAAAAACTAATTTAATTACTTTGAATTAATCTAGCTTACTCTTTATCTTAAACGGTTGGTTACACTTTTATTTATTTTTTTTTTACAGAAAATGTCTGCAACTACAAGCCAAAGACTGATCGCGGCAAAGTAGGTGGTAGTCAATGAAAAAAGGCAATTGAAGATGTGATGAAAGACTGCCTGGGCTTGGTAAACAAGTAAAGACCTTGCAATAGGACCGTGGCACTTACCTCGGTGTGTAAAAAAAATATCAGTCTAAGTAAAGCTATGACGATGTATTGATTCTCTCCTTGTTTTAACACAAGAATGGTTTTCTCAAAACAAGAGGGAAGATGTGGGCTAGAGGGAATATATTTTAAAATGCTCCCAAATGTTTTAGGGAATCGCATATGAATCTGTAAGACGACTAGCATTTGAATATGCAGCAGTGAAAAATGGAAAGAAAAAAAGTACCGGACTGTGGAAATCAAATGCTATGGCAGGAAAGTGCTGACTGATGTTTGGCTTTATGAAAAGACATAATACAATATCATTTGAGGACCCCAGAAGCCCAGTACATTTAAAAAAATGATCGACCGGCACAATGCTATGAAAGATAAAAGACAAACCTGCTCTTTTAAATAGGGATAGAGCTTTGCATAACGAGGCTGGTGTGCCTTTGGGGACCATGGACACAAAGAGATTGCACATATTTTTGAAGAGTTTCTGGATACAAGTTGCTGTCATTTCAGCTGATTTCTAAATAAGGTAAGAGGCTGCAGGGTTTAGGTGGTAAGGTCTCGACCCGGGACCGGAGGTCGCAAGTTCGAAACCCGATTCCACTGAAGATCCGCCGTGTATGGGGCCTGCTTGCAAGCTAAATTACACACGTAGTGGCCAAACGTCCCCGTTATGTGGCTAAAAAATAATTATACCTGGCCCGGCCTACCCAAAAGGTGTGTAAGGCCGGTAGAGACTAGTGGGAGGGAGAGACTCTCCACTGCATGTGGGAGGGATGGATGATGGGTACAATAAAAAATGATACAGGCATTGCCCGAAATAGGCAGTAATTTTAAATAAGAGCTGGAGTGTAACATGGTCTGACCCACCTCGGTGGGGAGAAAAAATAGCTTGATTTACTGCTCGGGCAAACAAGGAACAGTAAAAATAGATAGTATTGAAAAGAAACAAATAAACACTGAAAAGCAGTAAAATCAGATATATAAAAAAGGTCAAATATTGGAAACCCCATAGTATAAAACAAAACATACAAAACAATATAGAAACATATATAGAACTGTACCCAAATATAGAATTAAAAATACATAAATTAATAATAATAATTACTGAGATAGAGAGAATAAATTCCGTTAGTCAACGGTAATGCACGTCCCATGTATATGGGAATATCAAATATCAGTTACAGAATGTTTTTTTTGAGTAAAACTGCGAGAGTTAAAAAATACTTTATGTCCCATACAGTGGATAAAAAACGGCCAATGAGAGAGGAAAAGGAATGAAATTTCAGTCTAAAAAATAAAAAATAAGGTCAAAAGTAGAAATGCATAGCCCCACTGCCCCAAAAAAAAAATCTAAACAACGTTAGGCATTGACAACGTGGCAACAGGTTTCCAGAACTGCGGAGAGACTCGGGAATTGGAAGTCATCTATTGTCGGGGCCAATGGACCAAAAGCTGCCATAGGGCGCCGAGAGAATCCCACACCAAGGAACCGACAGGATACACAAGTTAAAAAAAAACACTCATAAACAAGTGGAGAGCGCTATAAACCTATAGAACTGTCATTCAGTGAAAAATTAAATAAAAAATAAAAAGTATTTCTTAAAAAGCTCAACCCATGTAAATAATAAAAAAAGAAAGACTCAGCAGGAGGGAAGTCAGGAGCACAGAACGCTGAACTGTAGAAAGAGTGAAATAAAAACCAATCCTGAGAGGAGATGTCAAGTGAAAAGTCCTTGGCAAAATGGTAAAAGATAAAAAGAGTAAGAACAGTCTTTCAATATGATAAGATAGAAGTAACACGGACCCTCAAGACATCATTGGAGTCAGTTATGGTCTCTCTCCTGGGTCAGTGTATCGCAAATGTTCCTGCTGGTCCTGAAAGCGCCTTCCATTTTGGTGACAGCCTGTCTATTTGTTAAGAGATTGTTAAACCACGCTTTTTTGTGTTCATCTGCGGGTTTAATTAAATGGAACTCTTTGGTGAGGGAACAGGAGAAGATATAATGATCTGCATCACCCAACATTCCGCAGATACAGTGTGGAGAGTCTAAGAATTTAAAGCGATGAAGGTAAGATGGGAATGGACCATGTCCACTGAGAAAATATATTAAAAACTTATTATGGATTAAAAATTTTGGGCTTACCTGATTAATGTAACCTCTCACCCTAATTACCGAAGCTGAATCGTAGCTATTTCAGTATTCATTCCATTTGTTTACTATGTAATTCTTTAGGAGGCCTTTGAGGTGGGAGTAGGGAGCAGGAATGACAAATTTCTCACCGGATGTTATGGCCAATTTGGCTTGTTGGTCGGCCAATTCGTTTCCAGGAATTCCCACATGGGCTTTAACCCAGGAAAGGCCGACCATGTTCTTTGCCTTAAAGATGTTTGATTTTACTTTGTTAACGAATTCAGATCTGGTATTTGCGCTATTAATGACAGATATCGAAGAGAGGCTATCAGTATGTATTTTGACTTTCACTTTCTCTTTGACAGCCCAGTTGACTGCGAATTCAATTGCGGCTAATTCTGCCTGGAATACCGAGTTGTAGGTGTTCAGTTTAAATAGATAGTTCTGGATATTAATTTCATCTTTGAGAATACACACGGCGAATCCAGTCTCATTTTCGATTCTGGATCCGTCCGTGTATATCTCATAGTCGGCATTTGAAATCTTACTGTCTAGGCTAATAAGTTTCTGTCTGGAGGGAATGTTTTTAAATGGCACGTATTTAGCCAAGAGATTTATATCGAAAATGGTGTTATATTCATTAGACCGGTTAACCCAGATCCGGAATTTGATAAACTAGGCTTTGGCTACAATGTGAAGGGGAGGAATTCCGGTGAGTACGTTGAGAACATTGGTGGATGAAATGCGGAAAGCCCTTGTAAATTTCAGTAAGAATATTCTTTGAATGCTATGAAGTCTATCGATTTGGTTCTTTGTTAAGGCCCCTCCCCAAACACTTGCACCATAGAGTAGAGCCTTTTCAATAACGGTGTAGTACCAAATTTTTAAGAGATTTTTATTCATATTCCATTTAGACTTTACTACTCTATTAAAATTTGATGTTAGGAATAAAGCTTTTGCACATGCAAAGTTAAAAAGTGGGCGGTCTAAGATAGTTTATTATCTATTGTGATACCTAAAATTTTAAGGCTGTCACTTACCTTGATTGAGTGGGTTTTGATCTTGAAAGTTGACTTTCTATTAAGGACTGTAGAATTCCTTTTTGAAAACTTTTGGGAGGCGATGCTCCTGTACACCACCGCCTGGCATTTTTCTATGGAAAGCTTGAGCTCTAAATCTTCAAGTTTATCGGAAATGGCAGCCAAAATTAAATTAGTCTTATTTTCCAATTCCCTGGCCGTTCGTCCTCCAATTAATAGTACCAGGTCGTCGGCGAAAACTTGAATATGTAAATCAGGTCTGTCATTTATTAGAATAGAGTTAATATATATATTCCATATTGTAGGGGCGATCACAGAACCCTGTGGGCATCCTTTAGAGCAAGGTCTAGAAATTTCTAGAACGTCGTTAGTGTAAAAAACCCTTCTATTTTTGAGATAAAAGTAGATAAAATTCTTAAAGAAAGCCGGAAAGCCATAAGATTCTATGGTTTTAAAAAGAACCGGCCAGTTCATAGTATCGAAGGCTGATTTTATGTCTAGAGAAACGAGGGCGAGATGTTCTGAAGGCATACGAATTTTAATTGTCTCTATTAGATCATTAATGGCCAGATCACAGCTTTTGCCTTCTCGAAAGCCGTATTGATTGTGGTGTATGATATTGTTTCGATCAAGCCATTTATTGAGTTGTAGAAGAAAGAGCCTCTCAATAATCTTGCCCAAAGTTGGGAGAAGACAGACAGGCCGGTATGATGTACAAAGACCAGGATCTTTACCATCTTTAAGAAGAAAAAAGACTTTGGCATTTCTCAGATGTTCAGGAAAGTAATTGAATTTAAAACAGATGTTAATTAAGTCAAGTATAAATTCTTTGTCGTGGATGAAAACCGCTCTCCACATCCGAAAATCTATCCGATCAAGGCCCGGGGCTTTTCCACCTTTTAAAGCATTGATTACCATCTCTATATCTTCTAGTACCATAGGTTCAACGTGGCCAATTATAGGGGTATAATCCAAATTGTCTTTTGAGGAAGGGCTCGAGAAAAAATTGTCCATTAAATAATTTATTTTGTCTTCAATTGTGTTGTTGGGGTCATTATTTGGGTTGACCCCAATAAAGTTTTCATTGGAACCTCTGTTAAATAAAAGATTGAACAGGAATTCAAATCTTTCGTTATGATTAAGACAAAATGATTCCCATGCCTTTCTTTTTGTGGACAAGAGAAGTTTTTTATAGATGGCCCTACCTGTTTTTGCAGGTAATTTATATAGGTAATGAGATCAGAGGGCCAATCTATATTTGCATAAAGGACATTTTGATGTCATAAAATCTCTCGAGGGTTTTTATGGCTCGAAATTTTGTGAACCGTGCGACATAGCTTATTTCAAAATAGAAGAATATCGTTGTGAAAATACCTACCATGTGTTTTTAAGGTCTGGTTGTATGCCAGGGGGAAAAGATGTCATAACTGTGATACACTCTGTCAGTCAGAGGAATGCTTCGCCTGCCATAAATCAACTCCAGGAAACCGACAATTATAATTATGCGACAAGGTAAACCTTTCTAATTTTTTATAGGTCATATGTGCATAACTATTACAACATAAGAAGATAATTTAAATATATTTTTTTCTTCAGACGTCTATTGCCACATTTTTTATTTGCTAGCAGGAAGGACATTTGGTTGAACCGCACTGATGAGTTTCCTTTGAACAAGTCCTGCGCGGAATCACTTTCTCGTATTTTCTACATATTGTATCAGTGTAGAAAATGCGAGAAAGTGATTCCGCGCAGGACTTGTTCAAAGGAAACTCATCAGTGTGGTTCAACCAAATGTCCTTCCTGCTAGCAAATATGTGGTAATTGCAGAATACCAATGTTTCCTGAAGACTATTGCTGCTAAAAAGCGCCCCGACCTCCTCATTTTCTTCGATTTCGAGACAAACCAGTCAACAGGAATTCACCAGGGTAATTTTCCAATCGCTGAATACTGCAACAGGGAGGAATTTGTTTTTAAAGGTTATCAGGCTTGTCATTTCTGATCCTGGTTGTTTTCGAGCTCACACAAAAACTACACGGCCATAGCTCACAATAGGAAGGGGTAAAAAAAAACTTACACTTTTTTTGTATTGTATTGTTCTGATTTTTTAAAAAATTGTTTGCCCTTTACTTGAATATGTTATTTTTCTCTTTTTAGCTTTGATGGACAATTTATTTTGTTATCACATCAGGGGCTATGCCTTGTTACAACAAGGTATAGGCCCTGATGTGATTCCAAATGATACAGAGCTAATGATAATCACCCATAAGGCGTTACATGTAAAAGTCATTGACTCGTTTAATTTTTTTACCGATGGGTTTGTCAAAGTTTCCTGGCTGTTTAGACCTAACCGAATTAAAGAAAGGGTACTTTTCCGCATCTTCTCAACAGTAGAGAAAATCTAGAATATGTGGGCACCTTTCCAGACGTCAAGTTTTTTAGTCCCGATGAAATGTCTTCTATAGCAAGGCAAGATTTCTTCAAATGGTACAAGACTCCGGAAGGGGGTACGTTTGACTTCCAGACTGAGATGCTTTCATATTGACGGTATGTATTTCATTAATATTTTTCTTTGCCTTGAATTTTTATTTATTTTTTTACTATTCATGAGTTCATTTCTGAATTCTGCTTCACAGATCAGATATGGATTCTTAAGGCGATGCTGCCTGGAATTGAGGAAGCTCTTTATTGAAAGTTCTGACGTGGACCCATTTTGGTAATTTTTTTCAGTCCCTACTGACATTAATCTGAATAATAATTATAGTTTTATTTGTTTAATTAACAATTTCCTGCTTTAGTTATGTTACCATAGCTGCGTCATGCATGGAAACCTATAGAACAAAGCATCTGGTGAAGGATACTACTATCGCCATGGTTCCAATTCACGGATATGTGAATAAAACAAAATTCAGCCACGATGGTTAGATTATATAGCCTTAAAGAAAAACATCACCATACAACATGCAATGAATCAGACTGGTGAGCAAATAGTCAACGGAATATCCGTGAATGGGTACTGTGCAGAGACAAAAACTATTTATCAGTTTCATGTAAGGATATTTTTCATTTCTTAACTTTCATGGTTTCCATAAACTCTTCAAAGATTGACTAAATGTTCTTTTAGGGATGTTTCTTCCATAGTTGCCCAGACTGTTTCGATGGCGATGCCCCCAATCCTCTGTTGGGCTTAACGGTGAATGTATTGTTCGAAAAAACAAAAGTAGTATTAACTGAACTACAAAAGGCTGGCTACGTCTTAGTACAAAAGTAGGAGCACGAATTCCGAAAGAGATAGAACTTGATGCAGAAGTTCGTTCAATCCCACGAATTGAAGGAACGGTTAAAGCCCAAGGATGCTTTCTTCGAGGGCCGTACGAATGCAGTAAAGTTGTATTACTAAGGTGAAACGAAGAATGTAGATTTTACTTCGCTTTATCCATGGGTGAATATTTTTAAAATTTTTATCTTATTTACTTACTTTACCCCTTAGTTTCAAGCCAATTGCCATTATAATTTGTTTTGTCCATATATCAACAAGTACTGTCGGTATCCCCTGGGACACTCCGAAATCATAACCGACGATTTCGGGAGCATAAAGAGTATTTTGGGCTGATTGGGTAAAGTTCTCCACCAAGATCTGTCTTACCAGTCCGATGTAACGGAAAACTGATGTTTCCCCTTTGTAACAATTGTGCAGAAAGTTTAAGCCAAAATCCCTGCACTCATAATGATGAAGAGAGAGAGAGAGAGCGAGCTCTTATCGGAACGTGGGTGACAGAGAAAGTAAAATTGGCTGTTAAAAAGGGATATCAAGTCACAAAGGCATGTACATTAAATATCTTCACGTCTTGCTTATTATTTTTCAATTACTTTTATTGTGTATCCTACCAGAAAAATTTTATTTATTAGTATTTTTTAGATATATGAAGTGTATCACTTTCGGAAATCATCGGATTCTCTTTTCAAATCGTATATTTATGTTTTTAAAAATCAAACAAGAAAGCAGCGAGTATCCGGCAGAGTGCACGACCGATGTTGAAGAAGAAAAGTATATCAACAATTATTTCGAGAAAGAAGGAATAAAGTTAGATGCTGCAAATATCAATAAAAACCCAGGACGGTGTCAGGTTTCAAAATTAGCATTAAATAGTTTCTGGGACAAGTACATGAGAATTATGCAATTCTAATTTTTAGTAATACATTGAATAAAGGTTTGTGTCTGTGTTGTCATTTTCGATATATGACGTCATTTACAATTTTGTTTTCCTTGTATTTCAGGTTCGTAATGAACGTTAATAAAACGCAACTGATGTATGTCCATACTTTCGCACAGTTCAACAAAATACTTGCCGACCCAACTAAGAATGCAAGTAAAAATATCTTTTTAGAAAGTACATAAGTGGTATAAAAGTTAAATTTTGTTTTTTCGGTTTTCTTATAAAATATTTTTTTTTCTTTATAGATTAAAGCTGAACTAGGGGGTTACACTCCCTACTCGCTCCACTAATCGACCCCCAAGTTGTGATTCTTTTAGGATCACTACGTTATCCCAGCTCGCTTCGCTCGCTCGCCGTACAGTTAGACGTCTCTGCTAGTAATAGGAAATTATAAATACATTAATTACTAAAAGTAAATTTAAATTATTTGAAATAGCATAAACTTCTAACATTTTTATCAATTACTAAAAAACTAAATCATCAATTTCTAAAATTAAAATTTTCTGGTTGTGTATATATATATATATATATATATATATAGTAAATGTTAGAAAGAAATTTGAATGCTAAAATGTATAAATATAAAATTTTTAGAAATAAAAATTATCTACATTAATCGGAAATCTGGCATTTATTATTTCTTTGTACACAAAATTGAATATTTCTTCAACAGTTTCATTAGCCCTAATTTCATTCCAACAAACTTCTTGATATCCACTCTTCTCAATGAATTGTTGCTCAGAAAAGCTTCGCCACATGTATACACACTCACTGCAATAATTAATTAGCCAATAAAGTTGTAATTTTTCTCTCTGGGTAGCTATTTATGTATTAAAACCTCAGATAATAATTTACTTTCGCCTTCATAAAATTAGCAAAATAGCCTTTTTTTAAAATTTCTAAAATTCTATCTTTTTGCACCAAAATTTTAAAAGTGCTTTTTTTCACTGAGATAAGGCTCAAGAAAGCATCGCAACATGTATAAAAGAACAGAGTCCTGTCATAGTCCCACAACTATGTTTCCGTAGTTCGGCAACTTCGCTATGTACACAAAACGCTTGATTCTATTTCGTTCATTCCGATTGGATTGTGTTAGGAAAGATTCCTCAAGAGTTTCATTAATCGATTTCGATTTATAATCGAAACTGCCCAACGTAAACTCATTTCATTTTTCTTCTTGCCCAGATCAAATCAAACTGAATTCGGCGATTCGAATGTAAACAATCTAATCTGGCGAGCTGTTGCCAAACGGCGATTAAGAAATTCGACTCTTTTTTGTCGCCACGTAAGAGAATATATTTATAGATAGTACCTACAGAACAGAACGCCGTCCCTTACCCCCGTACCCGTGACCAGATAGGTCACTGAACGGTTTGATGGGCAAGACACGGGAATTTTATTTAAGGAAAAGAAAAACAAGATAAACAAAAAGACAGAAATATATACACTATGTACAGCACAGGCAGCACAGGCAGAAGTTCGTAATAGTCTTCTTTTCTTTGGATGTTGAAATACCTTTCTTTTATTTGGAGGTGGAATGTCCGGTGATTGAGCTACTTAGTTCAGCTCGCTGGGATGTTGAAGGCTAGGGAGGCCGGAAAAGATCTCTGTTTTCGCTAATGAATTTGATGATCCCACGAATTTTCTGCCTGGAGACGAGGTTATTGGCGACCCTTTTCAGCCATTCTTGTTCGAAGTTTGGCGCTGGCTTCCTCATATGCCAAGACACTGTATAGATACACTCCGTGGCATAGTGAAGTGCCGAAGATAGTACCTACAGTAGAGGTGGAACGCGTTCTTGCTGCCGCGGACGAGGTTGTGATTTTTATAGCTCTTCAATTTGTGTTCGTTTTTCGCCCTTTATTTTGGATATTACAGGTATTTCTTGTTGCTTTCTTCTTTGGGGGTGTTCCGGTGCACTGCGGTGGGGTTATTTTTTGGATTCTTTGATTGATTGTGTTTCTATGTTATGTTCTTCTCTTGAGTAGTGTGCAACACCCACTTGGCTTCCGCCATGTTGTTTTTGTTTTGGTGTCGTGCGCATGTCGGACGTTTGAACGCGTTCACTGATTTCATTCGAGGTTCAAATAGTGATTTGATTGATCGCTTTATTTCTTGGACTAGGGTCCGTAATTCGATAATTATTGATTTTTTTTTGATTTAGTGGTACAAGTCGTTGCCAACAGTTTCTTTCTGAGCTTATATCTTTTTTCTATTTGTTAATTTATAATTGTTTCATTGATATTGCATTGTGGTATGGCCCTCTCTACTGGCAACAAGGTTGCATCTAATTTGAATAATAACGAATTAGTTAACTAGAGAAGGCTCTATATTTAGTAATAAATCTCGGGAACAAGAAACAGTTGCCAGATTTTTGAATTTTGTTGCCAGAAACATAGCTGCAATTGATTTTGTTTTAAATTGTTTTCTTTTCTACTTATTACATTATGTCTAGTGAGTTTTCTTGTGTACAAAATTCGCAATGTGAAGTTTATGTGGAAAATACCCAAAATGATATTAATAGTGTTTTTAACAACTTGGGTATGATGTATGAAAAAGGAGAAGTGCCATGTTCTTTAGATGATGATACAGAAAGTAACTTTAATGGTAGCATAATGGACTCGGAGGGAGTGGTAGCAATTTCAAAACCCGCTGATCTGGAAAAATTCTATAGAGAGGGAAACCCTCCTGTCAATAAGGTTCCAATTAAACGAAAACACAAACATTCCCCAGCTACGTCCATTGATAGTACAGGGACTTTTGTAAAACAAAACGACACAAGTGTAGATAGTAAACGACAAGCTCTAGAGCAACCAGTACCTTTTTCAAACATTAGAGGACAGCCATCTCACTTATCAGACTGTAAAAGTTATACGCCTCTCACGGAAAGGGATTATGATGATCTCATCTTTAGAGACGAAATTGAAGCTATTATGAGAACACATAAGATAAAAGGACATGCGAAGCGGGACATTCTTGAATTTCTTATGATTATGCAAAACAGACTCCGCCCTATACGAGTAAATAAAGAAGTGAAGCAAACAAAGGAATTGAGTAAAATTCCACGAAACATGGAAGTCAATAAACAGATTGAAATTAAGGCAACATATGCTAAAATGTTAGAGAAGAATGCACCCAAACCAGTGACAAATATCTCCTTTAAAGGAGCCATTAGCAAAAAGGTGTCACCGCCAGGACCCTCCAAGCTCGCTAGTGAGAACACAACTACTAATTTGGCACAATCAAAAATTGTCAATAATGCCAGGTCTAAATCCACTCTGCCTACTTTAATCATAAAGCCGGCAAATGAGGAAATAAAAACTTCAGCTATGCTGAAGACAGCACTTGAGGGAAAAATCAAACTGAAAGATATACAAGTAGAAGTTCTATCATGTCGCCCAATACAGGGAAATGGTATTGTTGTAAAGACCAAAACCCCTGAAATGCTTGAAAAATTAAAAACAACGATTATGAACGATCTGACACTTAGGGACAAATGTCAAGTGTATATACCAAAGCCCAGAGTACCACACATTATAATATTTGACATACCTCCACAAGACGGAGATCAAGCAGCTCACGAGAATAACTTTATCTTACAATTAAAAGAGAGTAATGAACTAACAGACCAAGAAATAAAGGTTGTTTTCAAGAAAAAAAGGGAGAGGCAGTTTACAGAACTGGATTCTTGCAATGCAACCAAAAAATTATCAGGAAATAAAAGATAAGAAACGATTGCGTTGCGGTTTTAACTCCTTTCGTTTCAAAGAATTTCTTGAACCACTGAGGTGCTTTGGCTGTTACCGATTTGGTCACTTAAAAAGAAATTGTAGAGAAACCAAACCGACTTGTACTAAGTGTACTGCAAACCATGATCCGAAAGGATGCACAAAACCGCATCCTATTTGCAGAAATTGTGTTCTGTACAACAAAAGTACTAATCTTAAAGTCAGAGCTGACCATATGTCGAATTCAAACTTATGCCCCATGTATCTCCGTGAGATAGAATTTATTGCAAAACATACCATTTATGGGTAGTGTGCCCCCGGTTGTTTTTTCCTTGTGTTTCTTGCAGGCAAACTTGGGTCGCTCACGTATGGCGACCCAAGAGTTGCCAAACCTTTGTTTTTCGAATAAAAGCCCAGATGTGTTTCTTTTACAGGAACCGTACCTCAAAAAAGGAAAAGTCATAGGGTTTCCTTTGAATTGGAGAATAGTCGCTGCACTCAATGGCAAGGCAATTATAATTATTCGAAATAAAAATCTTTCAATCCTTACCCGTTATGTCAGTCAAAACACTGTGATTGCAGATATTTCAGACGGTACTCAGACTATCACAGTGGTTTCTGTATATATTCCACATTCCAGTAATAAAAATAGCGAAATTCTAAAACTTGAAGATATTTTTAGAAACATTAATTTTAGCCACATTTTAATTGGGGGAGATTTCAATATGAGGCACGAATTATGGGGTCCTGAAATCCATAATCATCGCATTTCTGATCAGGCTGCTCCTCTGGTATCTTTTATTCTCAAGTATGATCTTATTATTTGGAATGACAAAGATTCAGAACCAACATTCGAAACGGTAAATGGCAAAAGTTGGATCGACATTACTATGTCCTCAGCGAACCTGGCTAACAAGAAAATGAACTGGCAAGTTATAAAAAATAATTTTAGTGATCATAATTATCTGGTTTTTAATGTCGAATCTTTTAATGTAACACGGGATCCTCCTAGAAAATTTTTTAATCATAGGCAAATTTTAAAAATTTGTAAAGCAGTGCATCAAAAATTTCTTGAATTACAAGAAGAAATACAAACTATAGATAGCAAACAAAAATTGGAGAAATGGATAGAAGAGTTAACAATTACCATCAACCAAATTAGTCAAAGTTTCCCAAGGAAAGTTATTAAACATCTTAGAGTTCCCTGGTGGGACTCTGAGCTTGAGGTAAACAGAAAGAAAACACGGGCACTGAGGTCCAGATATCAAAGATGTCGAAGAGAAGAGGAACGATCAATGCGACGAATCGTTTACAAGAAACAGGAAGCTCATTACAAATGGTTAATAAAACAAAAGTGTCGAGCATCTTTTGAGTTGTTCTGCCAACAACTAGTTGCAAATAACGCATTCGATCTTCCGTACAAAATTGCCGCCGGCAAAATAAGAAAACAAACAGTTCTTCAATCGGTGAAAACCAGCAATGGACAATTCACAAATACTATAGAAGAAACTATTCAAACAATAGTTCAGGCATTGTTTCCCACTGATGATTCAACGCAGGAGACTCATGTACAACGGAAAAAACGTGAAACAGTAAATACTTACTCTAGTACGATCCTGGATAAACAGTTTACGAAGCAAGAAATTACTTATGCTATTTCAACGATGAAAAAGAAGAAGGCGCCTGGGATTGATGGCATCTCTATAGAAATCATCAAGGAACTTCATGACATGAATCCAGACATATTGCATTACACATACAATAAATGTCTGGAATTGGGAATTTTTCCAGAAACTTGGAAGAAAGGAAAACTTATAATTTTTAACAAACCTGGCAAAGACCCATCTTTACCTAATGCGTATCGTCCAATTTGTTTATTATCGGTACTGGGAAAAATTTTAGACAAGCTTTTAGTCTTTAGGATAACCCACTCGCTCCATATAAATAACAAATTACATAAACAACAGCATGGTTTTCGAAATGGCAGATCTTGCGAGACTGCAAACTTCCGCTTATGGCAGGCCATAAACATAGCATTACAAGAGCGTGTACCAGCTACAATTTTATCTTTAGACGTACAAGGTGCGTTTGACACAGTCTGGCGCACAAGCATCTTATTTCAACTTACACAGGCAAATTGCCCTCAGAATATTTTTAATTTGGTGAGAAACTATTTCACAAATAGATCAATACATTACTTTCAGGATGAGGAAGTATGGAATTTTGATAACCAGAGAGGGGTCCCGCAAGGTTCGTGTAGCGGGCCTCTCTTTTGGAACCTTGTTATGGACACTGCCCTTGATTTACCCCTACCACAGGGAAGTCACATCCAAGCCTATGCCGACGACATAATTGTTGTAATTAGAGGCAAGAATAAAGAGGAAATCGAAAGAAAGGGAAACGCAATTCTCGAAAAATTACTTGCCTGGGGTGTAGAGCATAAACTTTCCTTTAATATGCAGAAAACAATTCAAATGCCTATTACTTTTGGGGGAAGACTTAATCTCAGAAACCCTCCCATTATTTCAATTAATAATCATACAATACAAGTTGTAAATAACATAAAATACCTCGGTGTGACTTGGGACTGCTGTCTCACTTTCACCAAACATTTTAAAGCACTCAGAGACAAAACGGATTCATTAACCTACAAACTATCAACAGTAGCTAATGAATTCTATTCTAAGCGTTCGGGTCTTTTCAGAAAGATATATTATGGAGCTATAGAGCCTTACCTTCTTTTTGGAGTAGGAGCATGGGGCAATAGATTAAAACTAAAAAAGATCAGGGATTCCCTAAATAGTCTACGCTGTAGACTATTTAGGGAATCCCTGATCTTTTTTAGTTTTAATCTATTGCCCCATGCTCCTACTCCAAAAA
>BGPR01036815.1:0-15378 GCA_013235015.1 Araneus ventricosus
TGATTTTATTAATTAGATGTTCCTTGTTCACCTATTCAAAAGCCAAATATGTGACTGATACATTACTGTCACTGATTTTATTAATTAGATGTTCCTTGTTCACCTATTCAAAAGCCAAATATGTGACTGATACATTACTGTCACTGTCTGGCGTTAAGTCACCAACGAATACTCGGAGCAAACTTTACTTTTTGAATACACAAGATATTGCGCGGTATATCTACGACGTTGTCCGGTATTCTGAATGCCGTACAATATCGTGAAGATATCGTAATAATATTGTACAGCGTCTTGTGTTATTAGGGTAATAATTATTTCACTTTCCTTATTTTGAGAAGGAAATTGAGGAGCTTGCATATTTTCTATGAATTGGGTATTATCTTGGATATTATTTATAACTTTAAAGCATACGTTTTCTGCTGAATGCGGGGTCTTTTATTTTATTTAAGCATAAAATCTAAAACAACTTTGCTTTGGAAAAGTCCTCTTTGTAATATTTCTGAAGAACGCTGAAGGAAAATGATTCTGCAATTTTTATTTCCATTTCTGCCTTACATGATTTATTTTTATTATTTAATAAATTATTTTTCTTACATTGTGAAATCTTACAAGGCCCTGTAAGGCTTTTTCAGCAGTATAAAGACCCTCACACTTGAAAGTTAGTTCAATTTTCAGCACATGGCTGAGGGCAGGTTGGAGACAGAGCGAACAAACGTATGACATTAAATGTCAATTTCTAATGACACTTTCCCACCAAATTTCGAAATTAGAAAATATGGTTGAGATGTGTAGAATTTTATGACACGAATTTCGAGAATGTTCTTCAGATTACATTGACACCTTATATAATGTTGAACATTCACGAAAGCTCCGCTCCACGCAAATGGCGTGGTGGCACTTTACGCCATTCTATTTTTCAGCCCATTGATTTCACCGGCCGCTCCGAGGAAACCCATCCGCTAAGGATCACTCCAATTCCCTATTGGGCCGCGGTGGCCTAGTGGTAAGGTCATGACCTCGGGACTGGGGGGGGGTCGCAGGTTCGAAATCTGATTCCTCTGAAGATCCGCCGTCCTCCCGCTGGTGTGGCGCGGAAGCTTGGAGAGGGGCGCGCCAGCCCAGGCGCCGCCCCCGTCATCTGACCGCGGCTCAAAATTACGATGTCCATCCCTAAAAATAGCCCTCGTGTTGCTTTCAGAACGGGACGTTAATCTAACCTAACCTAACCCGATTCCATACTTCTCACTCCGCCTTCCAAACGGTTCCTGCTCCGAAGCGAGAGAACCACCCCCACGTATCTATACCGACCGCATTTCAACATTTATGGCCCGGCTCTCCAAATGGAGTGCTTAGATTTCAAGAAAAATTGGATTTCTAAAGTTTTCACCACTGTACGCCAATTCTCGTCGGATTTTCTTTCTGAGCCGGACCGTAAGATGTTGGCCCGGATCCACAGAATTTGCATGGGGTGGAGCGTTCGTGAATATCAAGCTTAAAGGCGCATAATGTTTGCAGCTCATTTATCTCTCAATTAAACGATTGAAGAAATTTAAATCTAACGATCCAATGATAACCTTTGATTGATACTGAGAATCTGACTGATGCTCAATATTAGTATCAGAAGAGTATGTGTTCTCATCTACTTAATTTATGTTTTCTTTTCAGAGTAAAGATAGAGGTTCTCTATTAAGGCGACGAGGGATTTTCAAAGCCATTTTTTAAAATTTTCAACTAATAAATTTGAAATTTTGAGGGCATTGTTAAGAGCGCTATATAAGATAATACACAAAATTGTACTGCAAGATATTTATTTATTTCTTAGTTATGGGTATAAATGTAATTTTTAATAACAATTAATGGCCTTTATGATAAATATCCCAGGCGCTCCAAAATTACTCGAAACCACTCAAATTTTTATTTTTAGTTACTTTAGCCTTTTTTAAACAAAAATTAGGATTAATTTTTATGTTTCAGAAAGGAATTTCAAAAGGAACGCACATAATAACTCGAAACTATTGATTTTGGAAACAAATTACAATATTTGATATGGAAGAAAATATTTATAGTTTAATAACAACATAATTTCTATATGAATGCCAAAAATTATTCTCTCTATATGTTTTTATACTTATACAAAATGTCATGAAATTTGAACAAAAATTGAATCTTAAGCTTTCTCTTTTCTGTTACTTCGTTACAAAAAGAGTATGAGCTCCAACATAATACAAGAGGTCTTCTGAACAATTCTTTTGACGATTTACTATAAAGATAAATGCAATTTGGCTACAATTTTGCATTTTAAAAACTGTTTGAATCATAAACATCAACGAGATTAATATCTACCACACATAAAGACAGAATGAAAAGTATGTGCAATTTCTGAAACTGTCTAAGTCGACAATAAAAGAAATTAAATATTATTTATGATACACCTGTAAGAGTTAACAAAAGTTGTGTGATCATATAAAAATCGCTATTTATCCGTTGAAATAATGCCGATAGTAACCTTATGGCAAACAGCATTAATAAATGTAGTTTTCCCAGCATTTTCCATAAACCTTTAGAATTCTGTATAAAGAAGTAAAACTAATTAACCTCACCGAAGTCGAATGTTCCTGAATGAAATTGTTATCTAACTAAACATTTAAATAATGGCTTAAATGCGTTCTTTGAACTTTAATACATTAAAAATTTCTTTCATTTAGAAAATTCCGTGATATTAAGGCACTTCAAGTTGCCCATAAAAGAAATGGCGCATCGAATATTTCTAAAAATGTGCTCTCTTCAAAGATGGAGGAAAAAAGAACAGTTACAATTTCTGATATAACTCCCAGAAAATGGATTTTCCACCAGTCTTTTCAAGACATATCCAAACATTCGAAACGCACCATTATTAAACATGCTGTCATTGGAAAAGATTTTAAAACTCAATGGCAATACTAATTAAAATTCCGATTTAGGAGGAGCAAGGAAATAATTTTCTTTAGCTTTCGTATTGGAGTCATCGTTATATTTTCCGGGCAATGTCTGGCAAGCACGTCTGGATATGAGTGCAAAAATATTTTTCCAAACATTACGTGATGTCATTTAAAGCACTCCTCACAAATAGATATTACTATCTAGAAAGAAAAGAAATATTTCTCTTGGAACACGTGGAAATATTCTTGGAGATAAGAGCTCTTAGAGATAAAATGGCTCAAGTCTAGATATTGGATGATGGAAATCGATTTTATGATGAGGGTTTGATTGTTCTTTTGGATATATAAAGTCTCTTTTTTATTTCTCGAAAGGAGGCTAATATCATAAAACTTATACACTAATTTGGGTATCACGGATATTTAAGGCATGTTGTTTCAGCCATAAATTCTTCTGCTAATCTTATAATTGGGATCAGTGCTATAGTTGTACATTTTTTCTTTTGTTAAGGGGCAGGTACAGATGTTGCATCACAAAACCATTGTCTGATTTTTACTGAGAAGCTAATTTATGTTTTCCCTCATCATCTAGTAAATAATTTCATACACTGTCTTAACATATTATTGGAGGTGAGATTTACTAGCAATGGGAAAACACAAGAAAACGAAATTCCACGGGCTTTCTAAAGGGATAACAGATCACATATTCCAATAAATTGGAAAACGAAAGAATATAATTTATTTCTCTGTTAGAATCTCAATTTATGAGCATATTTTGATCCATAATTTAAGGGTTATTTCATTTCATTCCCAAACATTTCGTAATTTATTTCGAAAATCAAATCTCAACAGGCTGCAACTTATTCAATTCCTACTATTAGTTCACACTCTCCCTATATATATTTATATATCTTGTTCAAATTTTCAATCGTTAATAAAATACTTTTTATTCATCCACTCAAGTTCAAATACATTTTTTTAAACTTGTAGTGGATGACACTTGATGTTAATACAGTTTTTTCAAATATTAATTCATTAATTAAATTTAATTAATTAATTTTAGTTTTATATGGGAGAAAAAAATTTCTAAAATAAAATTTTTCTTCGTTGACCTAAGTAGGAATTGACTTAAAATTTTTTTTATATTACTTGTTTTTAAACAGACATCCAGAATTCTGCTGTAAGATAAATTTTAGTTCAGCACAAAATAAATGTTTCTTAAATTGATAGCCAAAATCTATAATAGTCATCTCAGCAAATTACTTTGGATATTTAACGAGTAAATATAACAAAAAATATAGCTTACTTCTGCTAATATTTTCATATATATAGATTTTATTTCTGTAGCGAAGATTTAGAAAAAAATTGAATATACTAACATTTATTTGACTTAGCTATTTATGCAATTAATTTTCCACAGTATTTAGCATTTTAATACACGAGGACTCTTATTGCAGAAGAACAAAGATAAAAATGATGCAAAAAGTAAATTATAGCACAAAGAATGTCGTTTTCTTTTATACTATTTTTTTCCTACGAAAAACAAGGGGAAAAAGAAAAAGAAAACCTGCATTTCCTAGAAACCGAAAAAGATGAAATAAAAACAAAATCAACTGCGAACATTTTAGTTTGTCTTCCAAAAAAAAGTTCTTGCATGATGAAATTTAAAAAATTTATCGAGGTAAAACAAAACATTTGATTGGCTTTATGAGATCCAGTTTTTCCGGAAGCCCTTTTTGAAGTACTGAATAAATGAACAAAAGTTTCTCTTTAACCTAATTTTAAAGAAAAGTTTGAGCAAGCCGAAAACACGTAAAATGTTAGGAAGCAAAAATTGACGTCAGCTCATGTTATTTAACTAAGGAAATTGCCAGACATTCGGAATCACGTTCCCTTAGATAACATAATTAGATTTCTGGAGTTTATTCCATTCTTCGGAATTTATTTTTATACCTTTTGTCGTGGAATAATGTGTACTTACACGATGTTTAAGAAAATCTAGCCGTTCAGAAACTCTTTATGAACATTGGTAATATATATATTGATTTCTTTTGTTATCAATAAAAGCATTTTAGAGATCAATCATAAAAATTTACTAACAGAAAAGATGCTGATTTAGTTTAATAACTACAGTAGACTTTCGTATACAAAGCTCCTTTATACAGAGGGTGTTATTTTTAGAACGAATTTTATGGTATTTAAGAACTATTTTACATATTTCTTTTGTGTTTGAAGTGTTCCGTTGGATAGCCCGTATCCTTAACTACATTCCTACATTGTAATTTCCATGACAATAATGAATTTTGTGGTATCGGGAGAGGTATTTTGTGCCAGCCCTCCTGAGAAGCTTTCCAACGTCCACAACTGTTGCAGGTCGAATTTTGGATAATGCGGTTTTTAAAAGTCCAAAATATCAAAAACTCCTGTGTGGTACAGAACTATTTACCAGGAATATCAGTGAAGGTTATAGTCTTAATACCTACTTCCTGTTCTATTTTTTCCAGGAAATTAACAGTGGATTGTGATGTGCGGCTGCTTGATTTGTTTTAGTGAAGTTCTACCGCTTGATGGCATTGTGGGTAAAGAGATGTTATTTCATATTTGAAAATTGTGATAAAATATTCTCCTGAGAGTATGCGGAGTCGATCCTAACATTTTTATCCACTCTCGTTACTCTTATTTTGCCATTATGTGAAAAATTAGCAGCAACCATAATTTCCTTAGGAAAACTTTCTTTAGATTCTTTGAACCATGTTTTGAGATTATTTTGTCATCTTTGATGACAATAAGTTGAATTTTTTTCTTGCAATCATTTAAAGAGACTCAAGCTTTAGCTATTGCTACAACATTTTTTCCATTTTTCTCCGCATAATTTCTTTTTATAAAGAATTCTGTGTCGTGTTCTGCGTTTAGCGATATTACATAGAGAAAGACGATGATAATTATATTTTTTTTGCCTTTTTGGGATTCAAATCAATGTCAATAATTTCGTTTACAGTTGATACTGAGCATTTCCATGATTTTTCAACAAATATTTGACTTGGAGGATTTTTTTAACATTAAATATTTCACCTTTGCAATATTCGAAGAACTGCGTTTTTTCCTTGAATACGTATTTGGAGAAATTTACCATTTGAATCAAAACTTGGACGATATTTTCCTTTTTTATTAATAATCTTGCCTATTGTGGCTTTAGATATCAAAAACCCATGGCTTTCACAGCTTCTTTTAAATGTTTAAATAAGATTAACTCTCTTTGGAAAGAGCAAAAACGTAACCTTCCATCCATCGCTTCTTTAAAAGCGGCATTTTGCATGTAAACAAAAATTTCATGTTGCAAATATAATAAATTATAGCTTGAAAAATGTAATTGTTGTGAAAATAAATTTTTCCAAGCAAACAAATTTTCCCTACAGAGAAACGAAATCGCTCTAAAAATATGCGAACACCCTCTGTACTTGATTCATATAAAGCGTCGGAAAAAAACTGTGATTAGCTGTTTATAGCGCTGTATACAGCGCGATAAACAACCCCGTATTACATGTAAGACAAATTAACTGTTTTCATAGTTAGTACGTTTATTTTTAGGAAAGTAAATGTAACATTTTCCGTTGTTTATGTATGAACAGTGACAGTTTTAAAAATGAACATAATACTCACAATATACATGTTTGAATTTGTTCGATGATGTTCCCGTATAAATACAATTTCCTATCACGTGGAATGTATCTCCAGCGTCGTACAAGCTTCCAATGCATTTAAAGTACAGTAAGAACCATTTATACGTTTCTCATTTATACGCCGCTTACATTTATACGTCATTTCATCACAATCCCGATTCATCCGTATTCATTATAATGCTAAAGTGCTTCGTTTATACGACGCAAAGCTTCGGTTATACGTCGTTCTCTCAATTCTAAAATGTGAAAATTCACTCCTTTCTAGTATGAACATAAAGATATCATGACTTCGAAATGGTTCACAATTGATGAATTAATGGAGATAAATTGTCTGGTGCTAATTCAAGCGAAGATGAAGAAGTTATTCCACCTTCCCTTAACTCTATGAGCCCTAATCCGCCTCAAACCGCCCCATTCGACAGCGACCGGACTCAGGCGGTTTCGGGCGCCTGAGTGAATTTCACGGGAGAAAAGTTGTTCCTTTCTTTGTGTACAATTGATCGCCCAAACTTGTGTGCCGTCCTCCTGGGATTTCTGTAAAGAAAGGAAGGATTTCATTTTGTTTTCATGAACGAAGATTTACTACAGTTTTTGAGGTACTGGAATTCTCACTCTAGACGGGTTCAGAAAGTTAAATACACAATGGACTCACTCCACTGAGAAACCTCGAACTTATTTTTTCATCAAGTGAAAAAACATTCAATGAACTTAATTCGATTCGTAATGCTGTACTTAATATTAACAAACAATCAGCAAATAAGATGAGGTTAAAGATTTTTTTATTTAAGTACCTACCTGCATGTAAAAAAATCGTATAAGATATGTGTAATTAGTACTCAAGATATGCAGTAAAGTATGATTTTTCTCACTTTTAAGATAAATATTTTATTTTAAAATTTCATTGTTTTCATTACTATACTAATACTAGAAAAACCGCCCGTCATGGTTTGACGGGTACAAATTGCATCTTCATTCGAGAGATTTCCTGTCAAATTTGACGTGTTTAAATAGACATGTATGCGAGAGAAATGTTTAACATTGATTGAAAACGAATAAAATAAACATATGTTTTATGACAGGAAATATTTTTTTAATTTACATACTTCTTTATTCAAAAAATCTCTTGGTAAACAGCATTCCGTGTCAAGTATTTTTCGTTGTTTAGCAATTTTCCCTGTACTTCAGATATCTTTATGTAAATTTTAAAGTTGCCAAAAAATATTATCAAATATATCATCACGATTGCAATAAATAATCAGACGTATCGTGACGTCTAAACTTTATAACACGCATGATATACCACTGATGTGATTTACTACTTTCTATTAAAGAACAGAAATTATTTTGAAATATATGATTAATATAATTTAAAATTTCTCGTGATAGCGAGATAAATTTTACATCAATCGATAGCAAATTTTATTTCACTATTTTAGAGCTATTAAATTTGAAATTAGAACGACAATTGCTTTTTTAAATTTAAAATTACTGACATTTAGGTTCTCTAGCAATGAAATAATGCTGTTTAACGTCTCGCAGGTGCTATGGCGCGAATTTTATTGTTGTTGACGTCAGAGCGTTACCGGATCAGTGAGAGACAGATCTGGGCTATTACTAATACTAATACCATCTTTAAAATTAATATTTTTAATTAAATTTAAACTGGCATAATTAAATTTGCAATTGTCAAAGTTGTTCAGTAAAACTTCGATTATACGTCTTTTCATTTATACGTCGTTTTACGTCAGTCCCTTGAAAGACGTATAAATGAAGCTTTACTGTATTCTTACGAGTATCAAACATTCGACATGAAAGTAAGAAATCAGTACTTTTTAATAAGGCCGTCGTTCAGGCCTCGAGATTAAAGAGAATGGCTACTTTTAAATGTATTTATCGGATTGACTTCTTAGCAAGAATAGTATTAAATGCAATGAACTTTTATATTTAAATATGAATGATGCGAACATTATTTAAGACACGATTATTAATAATGAATGTCTTGTATAATTATACAAAAGAAAGTTATTCATAAAGTTAAAGGAATAACAAAGAGAAGGCGATGGAATTTAAACGCCCTTCTTCGATTAAGAAATAAAAGAAACGTGCTAAAGTCTGATGAATATAACAAAAAATACAGTGAGAGATAAATTTGACGATTTTTATATTTCTACCAGATGTGCCAAAGGTTCATTAAAATTTTAAAAATCCCTTAAAAAAGAACAAATATTCATAAAACAATTTTGGTTTGTGCGAATAGGCTCAGCGTGTGACTTTGGGACTAAATAGATAAGGCTCTACAACTTTGTAAGTGGCATATTTCCCTCCTATTTAATACCGTTTTTGAGATAGGATCGCTAACTCTGGAGTTACCCACCAGGTGGCGCTGTAAGTGGTTTCTTTGCATAGCGCATAGACATTTACTATACCTAGGCACTACTTTCATGGCTATAGCTGCCGTCGTTCTGAAGTTAAGGGACCTTATTTAAGTGAACACTCTTCATATATTATGGAATCTTCATATTAATTTTTTCTCAAATTGACCACCAGGAAGTGCCACTTGTATGGATTAAAAACTTAATAACATTAATCGATTAATTGCTAATTAAGATATGGAAGTATTAAATTACTGCATTTTCATCGAGAATACACAAATGAACAGAATTTCAAAAGGGAAAGGAAAAAATATAATTTTCCACTTAAATTTTAAACTGCTTCTCTAAGAAGTTGATAAGCCCAACAACAAGCCATTTATTAGTTATGAAACCACAAAAAGAATTTCTAGGAGAGCAGGCGGACTGGAGGAAGTGCCTTGGCTTAAGGGTCAAGTGATCACGAGTTCAAGACCAGATTCTACCAAATATTCATCATAAATGGAGGTAGGCTCCTGTTAAATCCGTCTTGGGTGAATAGCTTTCCGCTGGAAGTTTGGCTAAGGAGTTGCCTGCTAAATTGTCTTCTTCTTTATTTGACGAAGCTTAAAAGTCACGAAAACAGCTCTAAAACAGAGTATTAACCTCATGAAACGAAATAGACAAAAGAATTTTAGCATGATTATGTTTATAGGCTGACATACTATCTGTAAATTGCGCGCCCAAATTTGACACGTTGTTACTTATTGAATAGTAGGTGCTAAATAAGAATGGTATTATCAAAATTTTAATTAAAAATTAATCGAAATTTTAACGTGGGACTACGTTCCTCCCATTGGGGTCTCAGGAAGAATTTTTATTCACACGCTCAGCATCTAATAGCTGATGAACTCGCGATGCGAACAAGACCCCAAAGAGATTCTTTAAACTCCGAAGACGTTCAAAGACGATTGTCTCATATCAGAAACTCCTGGGTTTTTATACCTTTCCTGACAGGATGTGACGTCACATAGAATCATCTAGTAAATTCTATATATCTCCGCCCCTAATAGAGATATCGAAAAGATTCCAGCATTTTTGAGGTCATTCATTTTGTCTCCAAAATTCTCGCCAAGTCTCCAAAATGGTCGCTAAGGTCGGGGATCGTTGGTCTCCATTCCCCGATAGGTAGCAAGAACATCTGTAAATGTCACTTTCCAACAATAATATTCAAATTGTGGGAAAGCGACATTACATGTACGTAACAATATTAGATTGTTTTAGTTTGTTAATAACTAATGATTTAAAATATTTCTAAACACTGGATTTTTTCAAAAATAGGTAACACAATGTTTTCGGGCCGGCATTCTTTCTATAAATTCGGGGTGAAATTCACATGCAAAATGCAACGTCTTACGCACCATGCCAGATTTGAAGACAAACAGACGCATCAAGCCCAAAACACCATCATGTGCTACAATGTTTCGCACCAGGGTCCCAATCTCCTTTGTAATGTTTTGTTACGACTATGAGATGCTTTAATACTATACGATGGTTTTTTTCTAGACTAGGGTCCCAACTCTTAAATTTTTTTGTTACTCTATGAGGATGTTCGTTAATCTACGATGGTTTTCTCGGACTAGGTACACTCTCCTCTTAAATTTTGTTACTCTATGAGATGCTTCCATTACTCTACGATGCTTCCTAGGCCTGCATTCTTCTATAAATTGCGTGGTGAAAAATCCGTTACGCACAAAATGCAACGTCTTACGCAATCATGCCAGACGAAGACAAAACAGACGCATCAAGCCCAAAACACCATCATGCTACAATGTTTCGCACTAGGGTCCCAATCTCCTTTAATGCTCTTTGTTACACTATGAGATGCTTGTTACTAATGATGATTTTTTTCGTGACTAGGGTCCCAACCTTTAAATTTTTTGTTACTCATGATGTGTCTGTTAATCTACGATGGTTTTCTCGACTAGGTGCCAATTTCCTTAAATTTTTTTTGTTACTCTATGAGATGTTTGTTACTCTAATGATGTTTCAGGCCTGCATTCTTTCTATAAATTGCGTGGGTGAAAATCTGTTACGCATAAAATGCAACGTCTTACGCAATCATGCCAGACGAAGACAAAGATGCATCTAAGCCCAAAACACCACTCATGCTACAATGTTTTACCTCAGGGTCCCAATCTCCTTTAATGTTTTGTTACACTATGAGATGCTTGTTACTATACGATGAGTTTTTTCAGACTAGGGTCCCAATCTCCTTAAATCTTTTGTTACTCATGAGATGTCTGTTAATCTAATATTGCTCTTTCTGACCAGGGTGCCACCCCCCTAAATTCTTTTGTTACTCTAAGGAGATGTTTGTTACTCTACGATGTTTCATAGGCCCGCATTCTTTTCTCTATAAATTGCGGTGAAAAAATTCGTTACGCACAAAATGCAACGTCTTACGCAATCATTAGACGAAGACAAAACAGACGCATCAACCCCAAAAAACAAACACCATCATGTTACAATGTCGGACTAGGATCCAACCCCTTTTAATTTTGTTACTCTATGAGATGCATTTCAACTAATAATGTACGTTTCAGGAATCGGAAATTGACGTCTCTGCTAAAGGCCTTATATTATTTCCTTAAAATCAAATTTTAAAACCCTTCATAAATAAACTTTCTTGTCTCTCCTTTCCCAGCACCAGCATGACTTGCATCATGCGGGCTGGGATTCTGTCGATTTTGAATCCATGCTTCCATGTTCCGCCGTCTTCCTTCCATCATTAAACGCAGCGCCAAGCGACATTAGATAATTTGTTGCCCGCTATTAGCTCTTTTCTCAATGCTCTGGTCAATCTATATCACTGGGGAAATGTAAGGAATAAGTATTTAGGCATTGGAAATGACGAAGCATTTTATAAAGTGGAGCCCTAGTTTTGTTTTAGAAGTGCTCCTCTGCTTCCTCCTCTACGTGTGACGCTCTAACATTTTACTATTAGCTACAGGGGCCAGTCCTGCACCATGAACCGTTGTATTTAGGTGTGATTTGCTGTTTCTTTCTAGGTGGAAATGAGTATATGGTGTCGGAAAAAGTATGAACCGGTTATTCTTTACAGAATATATTACTATTGTTATTTCTTGAAATAACTGATTAAGTCAAGCAAAGAACAAAATAAGTTGGGTATTCTATGGTTTGACTAGTTATTTCACAAAAATACTTGTTATTTCCTAAAATACCTGATAAAATCAAAGGTACCACAAAACTAACTTGTATTCAATCATTTAACTAATTATTTACAGAACAGAGATAAAGGATAAAACTAATTTATATTCTATGGTTTGACTAGTTATTTCACAAAATACATTGTTATTTCATAAAATAACTGATAAAATCAGTTAAAAAACACAAAGAACTAACTTGCATTCAAAGGTTTAACGAAATTATTTCATAGAATGGGAGAGATAAAGAATAAGACTAAGTTGAGCCTATGGTTTGACTAGATATTTCACAAAACACATTATTATTTCATGAAATAACTGATAAAATCAGTTAAAAACACAAAAACTAACTTGTATTCAATCATTTAACTAATTATTTCATAGAACAGAGATCTAAAATCCCGTTAAAGCGTAAATTGCGATATATAGGGTGTTTATACAGTGTTTTAATTCTAAAGTATACTAGTATTTTGTATCTCTATGTGATTCCAGTTAAATTCTTTCTTTATTTTGCATAAATTAACTGCCTACTATTTCAATTTTATTTGCTTTAGGAAATAATGTTATTTGTGATTCGAAATGCCATTTTAGTAATATCTTTTAACAATGATTTGATTGTGCCTTTTGCACAAGAGAGATTTTGTATGTGTTATGATTTCAGAAAAATTGTTTATTTTATATTCTGATCTATCTATCATTCGTTAATATATAAAATAACTAGATATTTTATAGAAAACTATTTAACAAGTAGTGGTGTAAATTATTGAATATTACAAAATTTAACTGACTTACAATATTATTTCATAAAATAACTAGGCATTATATAGCAATTGAAATATATAGACAGATTTTGACACCACCACCCTGATAAAGATTCTCACCAATGAGGGTTGCATATGTGAACGGAAAGCAAATCAGAGTCAGTTTGATAATGCAAAATGGATTTTACAATGGAACGAATAAATTACATAGTCTCATAAGTGTTTCAGCAAAAAACTCACAGGTTCTAAAAAAGGCCGTTCTTGGAAACGAAACGAATAAAAATGTACGCAAGTTAAAGCGGACCTGAAAACAATAAAAAAGAATAACGGTTAATACCAAATAATATATAAAATAAATACAACAAATTGTGGTGTGGATGCTGTATCAGGTACATTACGCTCAATCTACTCTGTTGAATAAATAGATATACTAAACAAAATTAAAATTATTAAAAAGAAAGAAAGTATAGATAAGAAACAGCAGATTTAAATTACAAACGATGGCAATACATCTTTAAGCGCACTAACGCAACAGCCTCAAGTGATTGCACTAACAGAAGTTTAAAACGATAATATTTAAAACACATAAAAAATTAATTTAGAAAGTAAAAAATGTTCAAAACGGAAGAAAATGAATGAGGAATCGAATGGCGAACTTTATCGAAGACCACTCATCATAAAGATTCCAAATTAGACAAGATTTTCTGTCGTATGGCAAGATTATAATCCAAATTAGACAATATTTTCTGTCAAGAGTAAGATTATAATCCAAATTAGATAAAAGATTTTCTGTCAAGCAAGATTATAATCCAAATTAGACAAGATTTTCTAATAAGGGTAAGATTATAATCCAAAATTAGACAAGATTTTCTGTCAAGGGTAAGATTATAATCCAAGCAAATTAGACAAGATTTTCTTGTCATGGTAAGACATAATCCAAATTAGACAAGATTTTCTGTCAAGGGTAAGATTATAATCCAAATTAGACAAGATTTTCTGTCGGGCGGGTAAGATTTATAATCCACTAGATGCATTTTCTAAGTCGGTAAGGTAAAGATTATAATCCAAATTAGACAAGATTTTCTGTCAAGGGTAAGATTATGTTCCGCTCAGGAGCTGCATTTTCTTCAAATAAGGGTAAGATTATAATCCAAAATTAAGAAGACAAGGATTTTCTGTCATGGGTGTAAGATTATAACTAAACAGACAAGATTTCTCTGTCAAGGGTAAGATTATAATCCAAATTAGACAAATATTTAATATGGGTAAGATTATAATCTCAAATTAGACAAGATTTTCTGTCAAGGGTAAAAGATATAATCCAAATTAGACAAGATTTTCTGTCAAGGGGTAAGATTATAACTAAATTAGACAAGATTTTCTGTCAAGGGTAAGATTATAATCCAAATTAGACAAGATTTTCTGTCAAGGTAAGATTATAATCCAAATTATTAGACAAGATTTTCTGCTTCATGGTAAGATTATAATCCAAATTAGACAAGATTTTCTGTCAAGGGTAAGATTATAATCCAAATTAGACAAGATTTTCTATCAAGGGTAAGACAGTAATCCAAATTAGACAAGATTTTCCTTGTCAAGGGTAAGATTATAATCCAAATTAGACAAGGATTTTCTGTCAAGGGTAAGATTATAACTAAATAGACAAGATTTTCTGTCAAGGGTAAGATTATAACTAAATTAGACAAGATTTTTTCTCAAGGGTAAGATTATAACTACAAATTAGACAAGATTTTTCTCTCAAGGGTAAGATTATAATAAGTTTCTCTACTCTGTTGAAGATATGTTTAAAAATGCCTAAGAGACGGTGAAGAATCGTAGGCGATCCATCAGAAATAAAACTTCAAGCTCGTTTTATGTTGATAAATGGTACGATAAATTGTGATGATAAATACTCTACACGTGATTCCAAGCTTTTTTTTCTCTCTCGCGTACCTCTTTTAATTTTTGTTAACCCTACTATCATACCCCTCCAACCATCCGTCTATGCAAAAGCAGTTTTACTACAATGTTAAGGGCTTAGATTAGCTTAAGAGTCAAATGACCTAAAATTAGTCAACATTTACAGGACTTATTTATGATTTGACATTTTCATTTTACAATAACGCCAAAAAAATGGGGAAACGAGGTTGAGATACTCAATAACTTATGAGGGTAGCTAAAATTGTACTCGTTTGCTTCCCTCCCCCTTTATTTTGGCGGTAGCTTTAGGATTTCCCACCACTTTTCATTTCTCACATCGAACTTAAGGAAACAAAATTTTAACATTTTAATCCTATGTTGTGTCCGCCATTATCTAATTTGAGGCTTGCGTACTCCCCTAACTGGTCCTTTTCTCGTATCCCTCGGGGATATGTACCACAGGTTGGGAACCTCTGCTCACATCAACCGTATGTGTCTCTATAGCAGAAAAATCTGAACGTAGCGAA
>BGPR01036816.1:0-15376 GCA_013235015.1 Araneus ventricosus
CATTCTTCAGAAAAAAATTAGAAAAAGTGTTAATGAAATGTTATACCACTCATCTTATTTCGTAGGATTAAAAGATGTTTAAGACCTCATCCTCATTTCCTCGTTATTTAGTTTTAGGTTTACATTTTTCACTAATTTTGAAAATGTGGTGAACGCTCTTCCAATTTATTCCCCTCTGAGTCTGTCCGCATTTCCCGCTTAATTATTATAACAAAATCAGTAAAAATAAATAAAATAAGCTATATTTTTCGTCAGTAATAGTGAAAGAGAAATTAATATCTTCGAAAATTATTTTTATCACCAAGACATATTATTCGGGGGGAAAATCTATCAAAATTTGGGAAATTCAAAAATTTTAAAGGAATAATGCATATTTGTTTAGATTATTCTATTCTGTTAAGCATTTTAAAATATTACTCAAATAGCACAAAAACAAAATAAAATTTCAATATTTAATATACGAAAGTGAAGTTAAATTTGAAAATATTACGAATTTGTAATTCATTTAAATCAAATTTCAGAAAAATTTTGAAAAATATTTTAAACAAACCGTTCTCATCTTGAGGTTATAGCAAGTTATTAATAATAGGTTATTTGCGGAGATAATTGATTTATTCCAAAAGTAATTGCTATAGCTCGCTAATATAATAAATCGAATCAAAATAATAAATCCGGAATACAAAATCTGCAAGAATAAAAGTACCATTCACCCATATCAAATATCAAACATGGGCTCATTTACAGTGGGTTTCGTTGAAAATGGAGGACAGACTCGAAGCAGTTATTTCCACTTTCCACACCTAGGAGCGCTGCTACCGCTTATCACATGGAAATATGAATCTTCTACGTATTTTCCAATTGAGTTGCATCAACAATAATAATGCTTAACTTGACTCGTTTTAATAATTTCACATTTTTGTCGAACATTCAGATATTACGAAAAGTGAGCAGGTTGTTTAATGGAGCCCATACGCCTGAAGAGGGCTTAATTTCAAGAATTCATTTTGTATTATTACGCTGTTCAACTACTGAAACTTGCTTGTTTTTCTCAGCTATGTGGAGAGATAGTTATTAGTAGTTGGTATTTTTTCTCTTCTACAATTGTTCTGATAATTCTGCTGTATCCGATACTGGTAATAATGCAATCTTAGCACATTTACCTCCGCATATTTTAACATTCACGTTTTCACATCACATCCGTACCAAATAACGATAACACTTATTTTTATTTACCAACCCAGATATAAAAGTCCAGGCTTTATATTAAAAAAAAAAATTAAACATCTAAACTTGTTATACTTGCCAAAATTTTTTAATTTTATATAAAGTGTTCTGTATTATTAAAAGTGGTAGTACTTCATTTAGATATTTTCACATGTTTTTTCCTAATTATGCGAATGTGATATCTCAATTTGACTTTGAACATAAAATCAGTTCCAAAAGATGTGTTGGCCAGTATAAAATATGAAGAATTTGTTTCGAGATTATAGTACATGAATACTTTTTGAAAAATAATATAATTTTCTTGTAGAATGTTATTTTGCAGACCGTTCAACTAAAAAAGCAGCTTAAATTTGAAATAAGAATTTTTTTATTATTTTACAGCTGTAACTTAAGCCAAACGTTTATTACGAGTTCAAATCGATAGAGTCATCGTAAATTTAACGTGCTTGCCTTGTTCTTCTCAATTAATAGCCGCAATTAAGAATTCAAAATCCATTGAAAGAATTCCTTTCTTTCCATAGCCAATTTCTCTCACTTAACCTTACGCCACATAGATGGCATCACAAACTCATTTACCTCTCTGCATCGATCAATGCTCGACATGAGAGTAGTCTTCTTTATAATGGTTATTTAATTATAAATTAAAGCTTCCAACTAGAAAACGAATTTTATTACACCAGTCAAGAAAAAAATGGTGATGAATTTACGGCTGTGTATTGGACGATAGATATGAAACTTCGCATTACTTGAATATGTGATGATTGTGCACTTTAAATTGCATGTTTCAAGCGAGGGTGAAGTAAAGAAAGAAAAGAGTGCGTACTATTACAAGTTGAAGAAAGAAAAATAATTATGGTTCTATCCTATATCCCATCTTCATTTCCGGTTTATTTAGTTTTAGTCATTGCATATATCAAACAGAATGTACGATTATTATTTCTTTTGTTTTTTTAACTTTGAAAATATCGTTAACGCACTCCCAATTTTTTTTCCATATAAGTATGTAAGGATATTAAATTTTTAAAAAATGGTCACCTTAAATTAATATAACAGTTAAAAATAAGTAACAATAATAAATATAAGTTATGTTATTCGACAGAAATAGCGAAAGATAATTAATATCTTCTAAAATTATTTTTATTACCAATTCAATAAATCTATCAAAATTCGGGAAATCAAAAATTTTGATGGAATAATCCACATTTTTTCAAGTTATTCCATATGACAAGAATTTCAAAATGCTACTGCGATAGCACAGAAATAAAATGAAATTTCATTATTTCATATACAAATGCGAAAATAAAATTTTGTAATATTACGGATTTGTAATTTATTTAAACTGCGTTTGATAAAAGGCTTGAAAAGTATTTTAACACTATCACTACGATCCCCGTCCCAACAGGCCCGGTAGGTTCTATACGAGCCAGGCAAGGGTCGGGCGGGCAAGGGGTTTGGGTAGTAAAGCGAATTTTTCCCAAGGGTGTCCTCAGAGAGGGGAAACGTCTGCTATTCATAGCTGACACTGATGAATTGATTTCGCCTACGGGAAGCTTCAAATGTTTTCAGAAAGAATTGCACGTTGAACTTTCAAAATAAGATTCTGAAATAACTTTAACTTGTTATATTTTTGTATTAATTAAAATCTGTAATTATTTGAATGAAAAAATATCAAAGAGTAAGAATACTGTTTAAAAATTTAAATTTCTGAGAAATTCATTTATTAAAGTAGAATTTTTCGAATTATAATGAAGACAAATATCATTTTGAACGTTAATAG
Organism: Araneus ventricosus; assembly: GCA_013235015.1. Lineage (NCBI taxonomy): Eukaryota > Metazoa > Arthropoda > Arachnida > Araneae > Araneidae > Araneus > Araneus ventricosus. Next base: position 3,002 of record BGPR01036816.1, read on the forward strand.
ATAAACAATGATTCGTTTAAAAAGGGTTAACTTTTACTCCAGAAAATATAATTAAAATGATTTACTCATGAATATGTAATATTTTTATTCACTGGACTTGATTGAAGGATTCAAGATTTTAAATATACACAAACAGAAACAAAACACTCGCAATCTGTGGTAAATTTTATTAGTAATGCACTTGATTTTTAAAATTTCATGCAATTTTTCTTCTCTATGACACACACAATGCGACAGTTTTTATATTTTTATAACTTAATTATAAATTAATCGATTAACTAAACTGAATTTCAGTTCCTTACCAGAGGCGTTTCATAATTGCAAATTTGTGTTAAAAATTATTTCAAGATTACATAATATTCATAATAATGAATTTAGAAAAGATCAATCAGTAAGGAATAATTAAAATAATGCTTTTTCCCTTATATACAACTAAAGAAAAGTGTACTTTTAACAATTGTTTTTATTAAATTTGTTTTTCATTAAAACAATGCTGTAAATGGTTTGGTCAATAACATGTGTAAAAGACATTAAATTTTATTTCTAAGTGATAAGGAATCATATTTAAAAAAAGTATATGTCAGCGATATAACTTCATTTTTTTTAAAAAAAGGTAAGGATTGATGTTTTTCGAGTGACATTTAAGGGACAATAATTAAAACACATTCACTCTAAAAGCTTTCCAAACTTATTTATGATTTGAAAAGTTGGAAATTGTCGGAAACATTGTTTAGTGAATTCATTAAATTTTAGCCAATCTCAAAAATTAAAATTCATTAAAAAATCAACAACTTTACTGAATTTCTACCGGCGAAATAAAAATTTAGAAAAAAAATAAAACAACTTCGACTGAAATATTTTACCTCAAAAAATTTTAAAATATGATCAAACCCACCGAATCTAACACAGTAGATCTACTACTTTCTGAGATTGCTGCTTTCATTGCTGATAAGTTACTTTATTTTATATTCTTTTTATTTAATAAAAATTAATTTCTTATAAATTCGGTATTAAAAAGACTAGTTGAAATTCAATTATTCGCAAAGACTTTAATCTCGAATCAACTATCGTGAGATATAATGAATGGTGTATCAGTTTTCTTAGTTAAATCCATCTACTATATTCCATCTATGTTATACTCTTATATATAAATAACTTACAGTACTCTAAGTTTTCTAGTTTATCTTTTTTCGTACAAAGGAAATATAGACGTTCGCAAATCTATTTTATTTCTTACAAGCATTTGCGCTTTTCTCAAAAATAAATTCCCTTAAAATTGCTTATATTTCTCCCCTAGTCTAAGAAAGCAGCGTGTGTTTTTCATACAGAAACTTGTCTCTCTATGTGAAAGGTAATCTGTTAACCTGTTGCATTGTCATTACAAAATGTACCATCAAATCAATCGCCGAATGTCACGACCGTTAGTATTAAAAATGACCGAAACGCAACATCTGGCCTTTACAGTCTATTTCAGAATCATTTATATAGTGGTAAAATTACATGGAACATATGTCAGACAGATTTTGCTATAGAAATAGGAGTCTTGCTTTGTAAAGGAGCCTATTTTCCCTTGTTCAGTGTGGATTGAACAGGACACAACTGAATTCCGAAGGGGATGTTCAAAATATCCTCTTTTTATTCTTAATCATTTCTGAAGGTTATCAGTTTGGAATGCAACAGGTTAATTTATCTCTCTTGAAAGGAATACAATTTTTGTAAAAAAGAATTGTGAAGAATTACAATCCAAAAAGTTTATAAAGTAGCTAGTAAAAGGAATATAAATATAAATGGCATATTTAATTTCTTGACTACGGTGCTCCACATTATTTTATAATTAAATAAATTGCTTGAATGTATTGAGCAAATTTACATTAAAAACAAAAATATTATAAACCCCTACTATCGTGGTAACAACTGAAAAAATCCCATTATGTTTTCCATCGAGGACTGTATCATTCAACCAGCGACCCTAGTCTCTACCCCTGGGTCACTTCCCAGTGCGCTTTTGACCACCAGCTGTGAGGAGAAAAGGGGAGAAGGCGGGCGAGTCCATTTCACGAATCCACATGTCAAAAAAACCTCCGTATACAAAGGTAGTAAGATTTTGAGGGCCGCTAGAAGTCAGAGGGTTAAACATAGTGTTCCCATCATGTGGAATGGAGAATGATAGGTTATTTGCAGAAATCATCTATTTATTTCTAACGCACTTGTCATAATTCCCCAATATAATAAAACGAATCAAAATAAGATATCCAGTATTTACAATATGGAACAATAAAATTTCCATTTATCCATACCAAATATTTAACATGGAGTTATTTATATTGTTTTTCGTTGGAAATGTGGAATTCAAATTTCCACAAATGAGGGTGCTGCTATCGTTTATCACATCCAAGCGTAAGCCTCTGTACACCCTCCGCTTTAGTTACATGAACAAGTGTACAATTACATAATAATATACGATTTGCTTACACTTTACCTATATCACATGTATAAATCTAAAATATTTACTCCATGTAGGCTATCACTTATTAACCTTCCTAACCTAAAGTTAGTACATTGGTACAACTCAAAAACACATTAACAAGTAATGTGAATCACAAAAATGAAGGGATGGATTCTTTTGCCTGGCATGGGTATCGTTTGAGATCTTTGATGATACAGAATAGGGGATGTCATGTAGAGCGATTTTTGAGAAAAATCTAATTCGTCGTCTTACCCGACATTCTCCTATAGTTTAAAAACTGTATTGCAGTTCTATATTTATTTTAATTTAATTCAATTGCATACGAAAATTTTTATCATAGGCTATGTCAAGCTAAATATTTCATTTTTTTTAATAAATTTTCGTTTAATTATTTAAAAAATTTCATTGTATCCTTTGTTTCAGGATAAGTACCTGTGCCAGTCCGGGGAACACGTAAGGGTGTAAGGTTTGGACCTTTAGTAAGGCAGATAAAGGCAATCCTGACAGAAGCAGAGAAACATAGGACACTCAGCCCAAGTGGGCAGGGAGAGCACTTCCAGAAATCTCACGTATATTAAGTGAAAAAAGAAAAATTAGAGACTGCTTCCAAAATAAGGATGGAACTTATTCAAAGAGTTATTACAAAATTTGAGACTATAATATTTATTACTGCTCACCTAGCCCGGGAAAAAATAAAAGCAATCGATCTCCAACAGAATAAAACACTAAAGCCTTTTAAAGATTAAAATATACCGGCCACAGAAGCGCTTGAATATCCAAACAAGTTGAATATCCGAACTTCCAAGCACACTTCCCAATTTCCACCTGTTTCTCCTGTTCACGACCGGAATTGGAGAGGAGTGATGGAATTTGAGTGGAGTGGAGCGCTCGTGAATTCTGGCCAAAGATTAGTATTTCAGAAATCTGTACCTCTTTCTTTTATAGCAAATGATGTTATACTTTCCATGTTGGAAAATTTCCCTCCGTTTTCATTATTGTAAATTAAAATTGAAAGAAAATATTCCCATTCAAAATTAATTATTTACCTAGTTGGAATTAATTTTTAAGCGAAAAATAATACTTAATGACATGAGGTTCTGGAGGTAGATTATCAAAAAATCCAAACACTCAGTTGAAGAAAATATCTGTCTACAATTTTGAAATTTTGCTTTAAATAATTAATCAAGTCTTCTGATTCAAAATTTAATATTGCGATAGAGTTTTGCAGCATTTTCAGATGATTGTGATTTTAAGCAGTTTTCTTGTGATGCATTTTTTAAATATCTAGCTTAGGGAAGTTGCCTGCTATTGTACATGATCAAAGTAAGGAAAAGGAATTTAAAATCAAAAGCGAACTGTAATCAAATTGAATAAAACGCAGATTAATTAAAAATATCTGTAGGCAGGCTAGCTTTTAATATCTTAAGAATAAATCATTACCTTTCTGCGGAACTGTTGTTCTTTAAATTTCGGATTCTTTTCATTGTCAACAGTATTCTATGTTAATCAAAGGCATTTTCTAGTTTTACGCTAGGTAAATGAATTAATTGTCTGTGATAGGAAATCACTTGAGGTGAATTATTTTTATATCAATTGCGCATGATAATCGTAGGATGTCTTTAAAAAAGAAAGTGATGTTATTTAAATTGTTCCCATAAAAGATTTAGTTAAGAAAAATCAGATAGACTTTTATCCGAATTGCAAATCTGAAAGAACTTTTTAATTCCTCTAAATTTTATTTTAACCTTTCCCTTATGGGTGGTACAGCTGTTGTACCAGAATTTTTTTACCTTTGAATGCGGGTTGGTGCAACTGCTGTACCAGATACAAGGTTCAGATAATATGCAGGTATTCAAAGCAGTTCTTCTGGTTTAATTCCGAAACCTACAAACTCAAAGAACGTTAAACGTTTTGCGGTTCGCAATCATTTCAGTGAACATCTAGTTACTGTGAAACATCTCTTCACTCTTCGTTTCAAGGTAAGTTGTTCGATCAAAGGTGAGGCCAATCTAAAAGGGTTTTGTATTTTAAAATGTAAAATACGCATTTAAACACGCCTTAATTCGTTATTCGTAATAAAATGAATTTTCAAAACCATGTAAAGAAAAAAGGTAATTTATTCGTTTCTTTTCTTAAAAAAAAAGATACAATTCGCCTTTGCTAGGATCTTTCATATTTTCGGAGATCACTTTCTCAATTTTTTCATTTTTTTTACTTATTGGAAAAAATAAATATCCTATTGTTTCTTCGGTAGTTGTTGAGAAATGATTAATAGGGTGAGTCGAAAAAGTCAATTATCGAGTATGAAATTCTAATATGACTCAAAATTTGTGTATTCGGTTATCATTCGCTGAAACGCGGAAAGAGTGTAAAAGACGTTCAGACACATGCTCGGTTGATATGCAAGCTTAAATGCGGTTAAGAAACGTAGGCATAAATAACACGCGATGGCTATCTCAGTTATTTGATTTAGTAAAATAACGCATATATTTGTAAAATGATAGAAACCTCAATTTTTCACCTAAATTATAAATATTCAGGCCTTTTGCACGAACTCAAAATTTTGCGTAAGGTTTTTAAACCTAATTTTTCCGTCATCAGGGAACTAAAACGAAATACGTAGACGCTATTAGAAACTGAAAACCGTTGCTAGCATAATTTTAGCGTAAACATAAATTTTAATATTTCTTGTAATTTTTGTCAAACATTTCGCCAATTGCGGAAACTGAAGTAAAAACTTATAATTTTTTTCAATATTTTTCGTTTATTAGCAAGTTTATACACAACTTTTGAGCCCTCTTAAAATTTGATACTTGAAAATTCGACTTTTTCGACCTACCGTAATAAGCAATAATATCTATTTTTAGGAAAGTCTGCCGAGCTGAAAATTTATTTCCTGACGTCCGCAATCCATACAAGAAGCTTCTTCCTCAAAATTAAATTAATGCCCGAAAGGCATAAATGAAAACACTTCAGTGTCCCACCCCTGTAGATACCGACGTTCAATTTTCTCTTCACATTGGAAATGAATGATTAATTTCGATATGATTTCCGTTGGTGTTTTTGATTGTATGGATGTTTTGTTCTTTTTTTCCTCCTTTTTCGTTTAATAAAAGGTCCATACGTAAAGGAGAGATGAAAGGAATGTAAGACATTGAAGTTAAATGGGCGATCAATCCAGACGTTCAGCGTGGTTATTTTAACGCTGGGATGATCGCAGACAGAGTGGTGTCGCTTAGAGAGGTTTTAAAGTATTACCATTTTGTCACATCGCTATTCCTCAACATAAGAATGATCTCTTTATGACACGTGGAACGAATCTCTTTTTCATTGTTATTTCAATCTTTAGTTTTGTATTCCTTTTGTAAAGTAGAAGTAAAAGCCATTGAGTTTAGTGTGTTTTTTTTCATTTGACCAAAACTAGCCGTACGAGGAACTGTATCCCTCATATAGCCGTTATAAATTTGCAACTGACTGCAAAAGTTATATTCTTATTGACTACCCTATGTAAATTTAAAGCTTTATTTAAATTGGATAAATCAGTGTGCTTTGATGCAAGTTTCTCCTTGATCAGCTGAACGCAAATACAACTGGCGTGTGGTAGAGATTCTATTGCCTACGTACAACTTTGGGTATTCATACATTTCAGTTGTCGTTACTCCGCATACATGTTATTGCTTTGCGAAAACTGAAATGCTTTTTTTTGTGTGTTTTATTACAGATGTTTTTTTGGATATCGCTGGCTTTCTACGCCTCCCTTTACAAGAGTTCTTGTAAACCAGTTCCTCATCCTAAAATCTTTGGTTTACATATGTTAGTAAATCTACATTTTATAAATTGCTAATTTTTAAGTAAATAAGTGTTCTACAATTTTCGCATAAATGTTTAAAAACAGAATCTCAGAATGTAGCATGGTTATTTGGCCATGTTACTTTCCATAATTTTTCAAAGTAATTCTTCACTTTGATTTCTATACTTTTCTTCCTAATTTAAACGTTATTGCAGATATCGATTCTTCTAAATAACAATAAATTTCCACTCCGAAGAACATAAAGTTCATTACTCTGTATTCAAGACTTGAATAGCAATTCAAGGATACCACATACATTTTTCACAAAATTTTAATTTTAGTTAAAATCATTTTCAATGAAGAAAGATTTCATGTCTGGGCCAGTAACATTTAAAATATTATTTCATAGAATTCTTAAACAGTAGAACAGAAAATTATTTAGGACATCAGAAAAAGTCGATTGCCTTTAGAAAATATATAGGAAGTTAGTGCAATTGAAATTTCGAAATGATCCTTATGAAAATTTTACCAACATATAAAAATTTTAATGTGCCTTATTCAGACAAAATGGTACTTTTGAATCAATTTCGCTGAACGACGAAAGAATAATATTTGAGTAGCTTCTATTTTTCTCTCTGAACATTTATATTGATGCGTGGCTCTGAAATATTAACTTGAATGAACTATCTCAGTGTTGTCCATTATATAACACAATTTACTTGGAGCTATTGGCTAAACTTCACTATTTCAAAACACGAACCTATCCGCTAAGTAAAGTGGTCAAAGACCACTTCCTCCCAGATACACGTATAGGTGTAGACCGGTCGCATTTCAGTATGTGCCCAGCAGTCAAATGGAGTGCTTTCGATATTCGAACAAGTTGAATTTTAGACTCCTTGGAGCACACTGCTCCAATTTTCTTCAGTTTTATCGCATTGTTGTCCGGTTTGCTTTGAGATCAGCAAATCAGCGTGGAGTAGTGGGCACGTGATAATATAACCATACAGTTGATATTTCAAGGTGAAACTTTTTTTCTTTGATAAAAGTGATGAAATGCTTTCTAAGTTTAAAACTTTTTTCCTCCCTTATTATTGTATGAAATTTAAATTAAAGAAAATAATCTTTCGAATTTAATTGTAAACAATTAGATTAGATCTGTAAAAAACACTCTAAATAGCAAAATGTTTCCGGAGATAGAGGAATAGTTGAAATCAAGTACCCCAATTAACAAATAGTTCCTCGTCGATGGAATTTTCTCATTAGGTTGCCTTACATTAAGATCTTATACCACTTCAAAATTAGCAACAAGTATTATATAATGGGGAATTATTTAATGTTTGATAAACCACAATCTAAATTAAAATTATTAGCTTTTTTTTGAAGTCATATCAATGCATAATATCATTCAAATTAATGCTGACCTTGTGGTCGAGAAACACAATATCCCGCACGTCACTCACAGTTTTGCAAAGGCTAGAAATGCTTTTTTTTGGTCATTTGATCTGCTGCTTTTCAAGTAATGCTGAAAACTATGTAAATGCCGTAGTTTCACCGCATATACGTATACCCTTATTCTGCGCTTTGTCATGGCTGAAGCTGATCTTAGGACAAACCCAATCCTGTTGCTGGACCTATTTGTAATTTACCCTTTGCTGTATAAAAATACAGTGATACCTCTATTTCGTCGACAATTCTATCGAAAATACAAAATATAGTTTAAAAATTAAAAAGCATACATTACTGATTTCCTACACTGACACGTGACAAAGCATTCTTAGAAAAAACGACTAGTTATCACAAGAGTGATTATAAATTAACTAAATAAAGAGGCAATATATACATCAGCATATATTAATAGTTTAAAAATAAAATAAATAAATAGTTTATGAAATTCTGAATAAGAGATTAGCTACAAAACCTGGCGTCCTTTAAATGAAGTACAGAATCCTTATGATATCATCTTCAAATAAAAGTTTCAAAATTGCAAAATAATTCAGTATTATATTGTTCTAAAATTCTCTTTTGTTGTACAAAATGTAATACAAACAGCAGGTTATCTTATTCCACAGAGATTTTTTAGAAAACAATAAACACAGATGAAATAAACAACATATAGAACAAAACTACGATCACAACTAAATCTAAGTTATGCGCTGTCAATGGCACCCAATGTATTAGCTCACCGAAGCAGATGCTGTCTGAAAGTCTTGAGCTTCCTTTTTATACCTTTTTTTATACAGGAGGGTTCTTGATATTTCTGGCTCCCAGTAGAGGTACAGGACCACCAATTCGTTTTCTAGAGATTCTTCTTCTAGATTATCAGCGATGGCTTGATAAATCGCATAACGGCAATACAAATCTGTGGGAATTGTGACAATTAGCTGCGTAGTGGTTGTGAAATACTCATCAATGATGTCTCTACCATTGTTAAGAAATAAAAAAGGAATTCTAAGTAGAATCACTGCACACTGTTTTATCACTATCCTCAAATAAGCGTTCGTGAGCTCACTCAGCGTTAATGCGTTATTTCAGCTGCAAATAGATCTATATTTGAAAACACTATCTATACCAAAGAAATTAATCAGTTTCAAAGCGGTATGAAATAGACTTTGAACAAGTCATTAAACGTTATGTGTGCCCTCTTCGAAACTTACAGAAGCTCTCCCATGAAACTGTGGTCTAATCGAAGGTGCAGAGTCCACCAATGTTTATGAGTCATAAATTCAGTGCAGAGTCCTTTTGCAACAAGAAAATAATGTTTACTGCACAGATTCATTCCATCCATCTTTCGGATATCATGGTACCAATCAATTAAAAGGAGTATCGAAGGCCTAAAAGATATATATGATTGAAACATAGGGTCGACAACATCTTTGGGTTGTACTGTCAGTAGATCATACGATGAAGAGTAAATCCTAAAATCATTAACTTTAGTGTCGCTTGAAGGGCAGTAAATTTAGTTCTTCTATTCAGAGTCTAATAGTTCTAATACGAGGTCGTTCTGTAGTCTCAGGAAAAAAGTGAAAATAATTTATTTTCTGTGTATTTTATCTATTTTCCAACAATTTTTTTAAAATTATTCACTATGAAATTTTATTTTTCAGATTTTTTATTCCATTTCATAGAAGCATCTCAGCGAACTTTCCTGTAACACATGTTTGATGCAGAGAGGAGAATTCTTGGACTCATCTTGCAAAATCCCCCCCCCAGATGTATATTTTCACCCAAAATATTATGTAAGCAGTCATTTAGATATACTTAGTCTTAGGAATTTCACGCACCATCACTTATCTGTCATCCATCAATAGGGGTTGAGTTAAGTAAAGCACTGTTAATTATTTGAAAAATGATTTTTTTTCCTTAAATGTTTTAAAGGCTCCTTTAAATTATTATAACAGTTCAAATAAGAATAATTACAATAAATAATGTATTTCGACAGTAACAACGAAAGATTAATAAATTTCTTTAAAATCATTTTCTTACCGTCATATAATTCGGGAATTAATCTATCAAGGTTGGAGGAACAAATATAATGCATATTTGTCTATAATTATACCATATGATCATTTTAAAATGTTACAGCAAAAGAAAGCATAATAAATAGCAAAATTTATTATTTCATATACAAAAAGCGAAAATAATATTTAAAAAATTACAATTGCTAAAATCATTTTAATTCCAACGATTTGATGAATGTTTTGAAAACGATTACTGCACTATTATATCGAGGATCTTGAATAATAGGTAGTTTGAAAATCATCCATTTTTCCTGACGTACTTGTCATGATTTCTACAATTTAATAAATAAAAAAAATAAGGTATCAGAATGTATACTAGTTAAAAAATTCCATTTACCCTGCAAGATCCAGCATGCCGTCGTTTAGGTTCAGTTTCGTTAGAAATAGAGAGGATTCAAGTAGTTAAATCTTATTTTCCCAAATAGAGGAAGCTGCTATCTTCTATCACACGCGTACGTATATCCTGTGTATATTTTCCTCCTCAGTTTCCTTAGACAAGTCAAGAATATTACATAAGATTGAGTCGTCGCAGAATGACATTTTGGCAAATATGGAGTGTTGTGAAAGTATTGTAACTGATCATTTTTCATAACATACACCCGTACTAATGGTAATAATACTAACATTCAGGCAGTCAGAATAAAACTCCTAGGCATTACGTTAAAGAAACTTACCACCATTTAACGTCAGGCCTGTTTGAGTAAAATTTTAAAATTTACCCACCATAGAGAGTTTTCAATATTAGGTGGTGATACTTATTTTTCAAATCTTAATTTCTAACTAATATAAAGATGATTTCACATTTTACATGAACCTTATTTGTTGCCGTTGGAGGCCTATCTAAATAATTAATTTTATCAAATAAATCTAGGTGTACAAACAATCCGTAGACATTTCGAAACCTACGAAAAAATAAAAGCTTCGTTTTTTAAGGTCAGGGCACTTCTTGCACATTGTTTGGTAATTTTATCGGCACAGAAAAAATTATTAAAGCTTCCATCAAACGGCCCCATAAGGAGCAGCTACAGAAGAAGTAAATTGCACTGTGATTAATAAACCTGCAGTACCCACACGATTACTTTATTTGCATTCGAAGTAGTTTATCAGTGTCCAGTTCTTGCCCGAGGCTGTGGTAATTTTCACCAATCTCTACTAGTATATAAATAAAAGAGGTTGCCGCATTAGATTATGCAAATGTTTCAGCTTTCCTGGCAGAGTACGGCCAGGATTTGAAAGAACATATTATCTGTGACTGCTGAAATCAAACTAGACTCCTTAAACTTTTCTTATCTATTCAAAGGAGTGCCCAGAGCAATCCGTTTATGGAAGTTACGCATCTTACTCCAAAACACCAATCAACGGTTACAGACAAATAAACCAACTTTTAAGATCAATAACATCTCAATTCGGGTAACCGATAGCCTTAAAATACTGGGAATTATTATTGACCAAAAATTATCTTGGACCAACCACATAGACTCACTTCATGATAGATTTTAACTTTCACATCTAATTTTAATCATCTCGTCAAATCCAGATGGAATCAAAATCTAATTAAAACCTGAGTGTTAACGGCGATTGAAAGGCCCTGCTCTGTGGCGCAGTGTCTTAAGGGTGGGGCCCTAGAAAATCCATTTTACTCGATTACCTCCATCCAGCAGATTTTTTTTACTAAAACATTTACTAGGGGCTGCAAGACTACCTCAGCTAATATTTTGAATGTTCTCGCAGCATCCCCCCATTACATATTTCAGCTGAAGCAGAATATATTAAATTCCAGATGGGTGCGGCGCTCTGGTCCAATTCAGTCATGCAATAGATTCTGTCTCTCTTGATCATAATATTCTTATTAAAAACATACCTTCACACATTTTGAAATATATACAGTCCACCTCCGATAAAAATGCAGATTTCAGGAATACGGACGGATCCAGGGTGAAAATGAAAAGGAGTTTGCCGTCTGTACTTGCCTTCCAATGATCAAATTCTCCTTCAATTTCCTCTTTAAATTAAATTACTACCAGTATTCCAAACAGGAGACAGCGACCATTCATCATGCAGTAAATGGCCCCACCAGTAACAACTTCTAAAATCAACATTTTACAGACAGCCTTTCATCTATAGCATTAAGAGCGCCCTCAGATCCCTCCTTTGTAAAACAACGTAAACAAGATATTGCAATAGCTGGTAATCTGGTCGGCCTCTCCTGGGTGAAAGCTCATGTTGGCATCCAGGGAATAGGGTGGCCGACCAAAACGCAAAACAAGCAATTACATCTGAGCGAGGAGCTGATGAATTCCAGCTCCCCGATCATTTTAAATAGAAAACTTAAACTTATCATCAGACATGGATTACCTTTTTGGAATAATTATGATTCAGCCTCAGGGAGAGTCCGAAACACATAAATACGGTTGAAACCCGTTTTAATTAATAACAAAATTTTAATTTATTTTTATGTAAGCCCACAGTCCTTTACCAGCATATTTATATCGATTCAAAATCAATTCACCACTTTGCGTCTGCACAGTCAGGTGACGATGCCAGTCATTATACTTTCAAATTTACTCACCAAATATTTTCATTTAAGCAAAAGCAATACA
>BGPR01036817.1:0-15374 GCA_013235015.1 Araneus ventricosus
CTTTCACTGGAATAATTCTTATAATTTCAAATAAACAATTTTGGAAATCATTGTTGAAGGAAAAGAAGTCATAGTTTAAAGTTTAGCATCTATTAAACAATTTTTTGATTATCCGAAGTGATTGCCATCCCAATCACCTCGGATAATCGTGATTCTACTGTAAAAGTGATTTTGAATACAATTTTACCATTAAACATCGAGCAAAATCTTATATCACATATCGTCGCTTTACAAGCAACACCACCTATCTCAATTTTTTGTGATTTCAAAGATGAAGAAAATACTCAATTTTTCTCAACCAATAGGTACATTTCTGATTTTGACGTAGACTTACGTCTCTCCATAGTGGTCTAATGGTGTGTCGGGAAAGGAAAAAATTATGACGTTTTCAGTGGTATTTTTAAACTCTCATAGCTCCGCAACCAAATAACAAAGAAAGTTGGTTTTAGTTTCATTTAACAGAGAAAGGTTGACATTGAAGATTCCAAAAATAATTTTAGAATTTGGAAGTACGGTTTAGTCACAGTCGAGCTGTAAAGTTGGTGAAAATCACGAAATATTTTGCTGACGTCACAGTGACCGATGCGCGCGCACGCAGACTAAGGCAATTCATTCACTGATCTCGCGAAATATTACTCAAGAATTGTTGAATCACGTCGAATTTCGTGCTAAAGTTAAACGCTTATAGCTCCGCAACCAATTAACATAGAGAGTTGGTTTTAGTTTCATTAAACAGAGAAAGGTAGACATTGGAGATTGCAAAAATAATTTTAGAATTTGGAATTACGGTTTAGTCACAGTCGAGCTGCAAAGTTCGTGAAAATCACGAAAAATTTTACGTAGAGTCACATAGACACACTAGACTAATAGTCACAATAGACTATAGAGTTAATAGTCACATAGAGCTACTTTAGTCACAGAAAGTCACAGTCGAGTAAGGTAAGTAAATCTACGCCTCTCAATCCCAGCGGCCGATCGCAGAGACAGTTTCCCGTCGATTCTTTTTTCCACATCTGGTAGAAACCTGTAGTCTCGTGTTTATATCAGATGTTAGAAAAAATTCAGAAATATATCTCAATGGTTGAGAAAAATTGAGTATTTCCTTCATCTTTGAAATTTCAAAAAATTGAGATAGGTGGCGTTGCTTGTTAAACAACGATATAGCATATGAATAGAAGATTCCGGGAATTTTTGAAAGCAAGGGGAATCCAGCCAACAAAAATATGCGAGATTTATATATTCGGTCCTTTGCCTCTGTGTGGGGCGACACATTCTATGTTTTGATAAAATCTCGGCGCTCGCGTCTATGGATTTCCATTCTCTCTCGCTGCTGAGGATGAAAAGGCTTCGACAAGCCTGCGCCACTTTCCAGAATATCAATTGATATAGTTTTCCATGCATAGAATAGGGTTTTTTCTTTTGCTCGTGAGTACAGTAAGGACGAGTATAGTAGAGAGCGATTCGAAATACTTCAGGAAAAAGCTTCGAATTCTTCGAAATCGATAGCGGTATTAATATGAAAGGAAAATTTTTCAGAATGGAATTTAAATACATTAAAACCTCGATTATCCGGGCCCCTCTCAACCGATGTCTCTGTTAACAGAGTCGATGTCAGAAAATGCAACTGTGTTTTTTATTTTGTGAGTATTGACTATCTAAAAAGACAAAAAATAGAAGCAATTTAATTGGATGGAATATCTAAAAAGACGAAAAATAATAGAAGCAATTTAATTGGATGGAATATCTAAAAAGACAAATAATAATAGAAACAATTTAATTGGATGGAATATCTAAAAAGACAAAAAAATAATAGAAGCAATTTAATTGGATGTAATATCTAAAAAGACAAACAATAATAGAAGCAATTTAATTGGATTGAATATCTAAAAAGACAAACAATAATAGAATCAATTTAATTGGATTGAATATTTAAAAAGACGAACAATAATAGAAGCAATTTAGTTGGATGGAATATCTAAAAAGACAAACAATAATAGAAGCAATTTAGTTGGATTGAATATCTAAAAAGACAAACAATAATAGAAGCAATTTAGTGGGATTGAATATCTAAAAAGACAAACAATAATAGAAGCAATTTAGTTGGATGGAATATCTAAAAAGAGAAAAAATAATAGAAGCAATTTAATTGGATGGAATATCTAAAAAGACAAACAATAATAGAAACAATTTAATTGGATGGAATATCTAAAAAGACAAAAAATAATAGAAGCAATTTAATTGGATTGAATATCTAAAAAGACAAACAATAATAGAAGCAATTTAATTGGATGGAATATCTAAAAAGACAAACAATAATAGAAGCAATTTAATTGGATTGAATATCTAAAAAGACAAACAATAATAGAAGCAATTTAATTGGATGGAATATCTAAAAAGATAAACAATAATAGAAGCAATTTAATTGGATTGAATATCTAAAAAGACAAACAATAATAAAAGCAATTCAATTGGTGCGCTCAAGTGCTGCATCATCCAGGAAAAAATTGTGAAGTACAAAGATATAAATACGAATTAAGGGAATTTTTAATTGTGAAAGAGTCAAAAATACAAAAATAATAAAAAACAACGATGAAGATTAAGAATCCGGTGGATGACGTCATCAGAGGTCATTATTAAGAATCTGGTGGATGACTTCATCAGAGGCCATTCATCCATGCAGATTCAACACTGGAATAGGTTTTCTGTAGAGGAAAAAGACTTTAAGGTCTGAATTTAATATCCTCTAAGGCCTGAACCCATTCCGGAATATATTGGAAAGAAAACATTTATCCACAAAGACGAAATTAAAAACAGTCTTTTAAACAACGTATGAAAAGAAGAGCTTAAAATCTTACCTCTTATTAAAGAAGTGGAGTGGGAGAAAAGAAAGAACGCCGTTACAAAAGTCAACTTAGTAAATAGGTGTGCGCCTCTATCTCCATCTAGTGAGGGATACAGTAACTAAAAACTTGATAATTTTTGTGTAGATTTTTCATAAAAAATGTTTGAGGTTTTTATTTTGTTTTTTAGTATTTTAAATTTTTTCAGTTTGTAATATAGGGAACGAAGTTTTTAGAAAAGGATGTGAAAGTTGGCACCGAAACATATTTTCAAGGTCCGAAGACATGTAAAATGTCTTTATAGGAAGGGGAGTTTTAGAACTCAAGAAATTATTTAGGGGGAAAAAATTAAAATAGTTCCATTCTTAAGGACTTCAAATGCGAGGCGAGCAAATGCCATGCATTTTCACGAAAAATTGGCACTGTAAACGCTTTAGAAAATTACGCTTTTAAGAACACTCTTAAATAATCATTGGAAAATCCACGAAAATCGGTAACATTCGCGAATCCTTTTATAAAAACTGTAATAAGTTTGAATTAATGAAAGAGTTTTGACGTGAAAACGTCTTTCCGTTCATTACAATGATAGTCGGTCGAACTTTCTTGTGTGACAAAATACCGTTAGATTTGAATCGCTAATAACTAAGAGAATAATAATGCGAAAAGGATGGTTGACCCCACAACGGATAGACCATATCTCTAAGAGTTTGTCGTAAAGTATTCGTTTCTCCTGTGACATCATCCTACCAGTGTAGGCGCATGCGCGTGATAGCTATGAATTAGCTTTATGTTAGGTTATGAAAAAGTGTAGCGTGGAAACGCGTTTAGCTTGGAGGTTGAATTTGGTGTTTTAAAGATCTGGAGGATTATTATTAGGACCCAAAGTGAGATAATAAAAATATTTATTAGAATATAAGTAAAAATCTGTATTAAATTGAAAGTTTCAGACTCCGCATGTTTTATTTTATTATAACATGCAGAGTATACTTTCGAATTATACGAAACTTACAGAATACTTGCCAATACGTAAAAGAAACATTGCATTAAAATTTGAATTCAAACATTTGAATATTACGGGAAATATGAGCATTTGTAGTAAATAATGTTTTACTGCCCATACGCCAAATGTAGTTCTGTATACTGTCAACAGATGGCGCCATCAAAAGCTACTATAAATAAAACATAAGAAAGGCGCAGTTCGGGTCCGCGCCGTAGATTTTTCGTGAAAACGTCGGGATCAAATCATAAAATAAGTATTTCGTATTAATATGCAATTTAATTATCAATCTCTTTAATACAATATTTACACAAAGTAGTATAATGGTTACAGAATAATCCTAAGTCTATCGCATATAACAAGGGTCTGGGGTAGTAGTGATTTATCTATTCTGTAACCATTATACTACTCTGTGTAAATATTGTATGAAAGAGATTGATAATTAAATTGCATATTAATACGAAACACTTGTTTTATGATTTTGCCTCGATACTTTTTGATATTGATACGTGGTACTACTTCGGAATTTGAAGGATGGTCATAAGTTATAAGACCCATTTAAAAATATTTAAAAAATAATGATAATGTTATAACTACTGCTTTTTTTAAATGAGAGCACACTTTAATAGGTTTTTTTCCAGATATGTAACACGCCGTTACAGCTGTGTAGGTGGTCGTAAATTATTGGACGTCTCCCATTTTCGAGAGCCATTATCTGAGAAACTATTAAAGGGACATACGACTCTTAAACTTGAAAAAATGGGTTGAAAATTGTAAAATTCGATATCTTATATATCTGAAACGATGCAATTCACAAACTCTCTTTCTTTCCTAGAAAAATATCTGTTCTTTCTCCTATAGTACACACATTTTCAAACCTTTATATTGGTATGAATTTATTTGAGAGAGTAATAAATATGGGTATAATTTTTGGAGAAAAATAAGATAGTCACCTTGCGTGCATGATTAAGGATAAAGTATTCATCTAAACACAATATTTTGGGTATCTAAGTAATCCAAACAGTCTGTTTAAGACACTGAACAACAATTTATTAACATTTAAATGTAATTTCTATTTTATATACCAATTTAAAATAAAATGTTAAAATTTCAACTTTTCTTTTCCCCTACAAACTTCTTTGACGAAAATACGTGCAGAAATTGTGGTTCAATTTGTAGAACATAGCACAATACATATTCAGTAAACATTTTATTTAAAAATATTCAATAGTGTTTGAGATATTTTGTGCGCAATATCAAAAAAACACATTTTGTGATATAGCTCTTTAAAGATATGGCACTTTTCAGTGTTTACGTTGAACAGCACTTTCCTTCATAACTTTCATAAATATGGGAATTTTTTAAAGCGCATTGTTTTATATTGTTCAAAACATACTGGGAAATAATATATATATTTTTTCATAAAATCGAAAATTTTCGAAGTTTAACAGTCTTATATCCCCTTAGAGCTAGAAGAAAAATAAAAGCAAGTATTTGTAGAGAATTTAACGCTCTTTAATTTGTTAAATCAATTGTAATTCGAAAACCAAATAGTTTTTGAGTTATTTAATAAAAACTAAAAGAGGAAACCAGAAAACGCGCACCGGCTTCTGATGATCTTTATGCATTGCGTATGGAAATCCCTCGCTGTAGCAAATTTAGAACGCCGTAATGGTACACCACCTATCTGGAAAAAAGTTATTTGCTCTCTTTTTCAAAAAAGTTGTAACATTAATAGTTTTTTAAAAAATTAATTTTTGAAATGGGTCGAATAATTCATGACAATCCTGTATTTTTATAATTTCAAACTAGCTGCATGGCCCGGCGTTGCACGGGCTATCTCGAATATTGCGTCATTCCCTGGCGGAGAGAAGAAGTTAGGTCATGTGACACAAACGCTTTGATAAACCGGCGTTGATGAGTATGCATATTTTTTCATATTCCCGCGTCCAGTTTATAAACACACGAAGTAAAATGCACTACATACATGAAATCTCAAATTTAAATCTCACGGAAAAAAACATTTTTAGTGAAAACCCTATTTGAACAATTTTGATTTCTCTGTTACTTTGTATCAATTACCAAAACCACCAGACAACGCCATCCATATTGTATTGTTGAGGGATGCATATTGTATGGTTACTACTGTCAACAATGAAAGAGATACACGCAATTAAATATTTGTTTAAACAACGAAAACGATTTGAATTGCGCTGCAACAATGAAAAGTATTGTTGTAAATTAGTTTTTATTTAATATCTTTTTTACTAATTGTAATTTCGGAATTTAAATGGTCGAAATGCATTCCTTGGATGTTTCTTTCCATCTCCATCTTTCAGTACTTTCCGCGCGCTTCTCCGTGCAGCGGTTTGTGAGAAGATAGCTGGACATACATACATACATACATACATACATACGTTTGTTTACCTTCGAATTTTAATAGGATAGATAGACAATTTTTGAAAGCCTTGTCGACATGATTTGAGATTTAGTCTTCATTATTCGAGATTTCGATTATCCGAGGAAATTACGGTCTGAATCAGCTCGCATTACCGAAGTTCTATTATATCCACCTTTCATTCTTACTGCGCATAAAAAAGTAAAAAAAAAAAAAAAAAAAAACAGAACGAACCAATAATTCCCATAAGAAAATCGCAGCATCTTACACACAAAAGAGATCTTTCCCGAACCATATCGATCCAAAATGTTCCATAAATCTTCCGAAGTGCGTTGTTTCCCATTCATAATCAAAGGAAGTGGTCACACGAGTTTATTTGGAAAAATTGCTTTCGGTCCGAAGTCGCCCGCTGTTGCGTGCAGTGTAGACGTGGAATAAAATATT
Source organism: Araneus ventricosus (assembly GCA_013235015.1). Classification (NCBI taxonomy): domain Eukaryota; kingdom Metazoa; phylum Arthropoda; class Arachnida; order Araneae; family Araneidae; genus Araneus; species Araneus ventricosus. Next base: position 6,680 of record BGPR01036817.1, read on the forward strand.
TGAAGACCCTCCAAGAATAGCTTCCTGCATTAGAATAAGTATAATTACTCCTGCAGGCCAGAAGGAAGCGTACGCAGCTAAGCCTTATTGTCTTCGGGTGCTTATTGAGGGAACTTTCTGTAATAAAGGACCGTGTACCGGAGTAATAAAGATAGTAATTGTGGATGTTTTAATGGGCATACAAATAAACGTCTATGGGGCGGGTGGTAATATCGTGTATCGTAAATTTGTATGGGACATTTTATTTTGAAGGAAGTTCCATACGAATGCAGTTATATAAGAGAACTTATTACCGTTTCGTTGCAATTTTCCATTGTTTCTAATATAGATTCATGTTCAGAGAATGTCTGAGATATAGTCAATGATAATATTCATTATTATTTTCCAGTATGCGACGCTTAACAATGGGATAATATTTGTAATGTATTTCAGCTTAGCATGAAGAATGGTGGATCCTTCTTTATTAAAAATAATATGTTTATTGGACGTCTTCCATAGCACAAACATGTAAAACAAACGCATACACTTACATCACAAACGTTACATCACTCACTGACACCGTATTCCATGTTCGATAATAATTATTCTTCTCCGTTGCTACGCAACGTTAGCAAAAGACAAATATATTGTTTAATACTCTATTTTTATAACCTTTAGAAAATAATTAATGCCAAACGATTTTTTAAATTAATTTCTTTTACAGCCAAACGATATTTTTAAACAAATTTCTTTTATGACCAAACGATTTTTTATCTAATTAATTTCTTTTCTTTAAATATTTTATTAATTTCTTTTATGATCAAACGATTTTTATCTAATTAATTTCTTTTCTTTAAATATTTTAATAATTCTACAAATATATATTTTTTTATTCGTTACAAATATTACATATTATACTTGTCAAAAACATCGACTTCAGATTTTGATGAATCTCCACGTTCTGGACTGCACAAGTTTTTTAAAAAACGAATTATGTCTATTTAAGAACAAGATAATACAAAAATGCAACAAATTAGATTAAAGAAATTTGGTATTCTACCTTTACATCAAAATTGTAGATTACTATTACATTTCCGTCGAAATCGTTCTCAAGGAAGGTTATCAGTCTTTTTAGTTTTTCCTTTCACAGATAATTAATTTAATTAAATTTTTCTAAATGTTAGTACATTCCTCTAATAACCATCTCAAAACTTTAAGCTCTTGATTCTAACTTAACTTATTAACAAATTTCTTTAATCTAATTTGTTGCATTTTTGTATTATCTTCTTCTTAAATAGACGTAATGCATTTTAACCCATCTTGAAATTTTATCTCACAGTATGCAAAGTTCAGCTAATAGACTTTCTAAAAGGACTGCAATTTTGTCGACTACAGACTGAAATTCTTTATGGCAGCTGTTCTAAACCCTTTTAGTATTTGAGTTGCAACATCCGATATCAGTTTTAACCAAATCCGCCGTCCAATGGTTTCTTTAAAACTTTTGAACCCGATTCCAATAAATTTTTGAATTTTATATATGTCAAATACATTTTATGGTATTTCGAATGTCAAAAGGCACACACAGAAAATAGGACATATAAAATATTTTATGTATAAAAGTGAAATATAAAATGTTTGATACAAAAGAACGATATAAAATATTTGTATTACAATATCTTTTATACCACTTTTATGTATTTAAATAGATTTTTTTCAGAGTTTTTCCCATGCTTATTTTATATATTTTAGGAAATATCATTAAAGAAAAACAGTACACTACGTAAGACTGAATTAAAAGTTGATACTAAATTGAAGAAAGAATTAAAAATTTTCGAAATTAAAATTAACAAAATGTGATTGGCATCATAAAGAAAATATTAAGTTTTATGAAATAATACCATTTTATTGTAAAAGATAGTCTAATTAAAATTCGCATTTTTGAAATCAATACAAAGACAAATGCAAATCAATCAAAGACAACATAAATTCATTGAAAAATATTTCTAAATTAACTAAAATTTTATTGAAGAGGATAAAAAGATATTGTTACAAAGCGATAAAGTTGTTTTCCTGAGATGCTAATCTTCTTGGCGACTTGGCGATAAATTTGGCGATCTTGGCGACATATTTGGCGGCGAAGTTGGCGACTTTGGCGACAAAGGAATTTTCTAGAAGGACCTCGAACTTTCAACCTATTTCTACTGGCTTCAAGAACTTTCTGGAGATTACGTCACTTCCTACGTAATGAAGTCACTTCCTGTTGAAAAAGTATAAAAGCAAGCTCCCAAGCCAAGAAGAGTCAGTTGGATTTTGATGAGCAAGCAAGCTGGTGAGCTAATAAGAAACCTTTGAGCGCTGTGTTGAGATTTAACGATAATCTCTGTTGTGAATTTTTACAAGTGCTGTTTTAATACTTGTGTTACGTTTCTTTGCTTAGAATACCTGTAAAATGAAGAGCTTTTTTAAAATTCTTATTGGACTGCATTCTGGTACACCCACAAGACGATTTTGTCACACTATGTAGCATTTGTGCGTTATTAAACGTTCAACTGAATTTTATTTCAAAGCCTGTGCAACAAAAAATCACATTATACGAATACAAGACTTTTTTCGTATGTATGGCATTAACACGGAAATAAATATATGTAAAATTTAATGAGTGTTTATTCATTGTGCATCTCTTCTTATTTTATGTTTTATATTAACCAATATTAAAAGTAAATAAATGTAAATGTTTACTATTTACTCCTTTAAAAATAGTCTTTATCGAATCTTTTCCAAGTGATTTTATTCTCAACGACTGTTTTATCTTATTATTTTTTCACCGAAATCAAGTTTTGGCCAAGATTTGACCCTACAGATACTAATTTCTTTTATCGTCACTATTTATAATCATTCTGACATCAATTTTATTTTTACACACCTTTATTGAACTTGTTTTCTTTTATGTTTGTAAAGATGAGATTTCCACTCCCCTTTTTACATACTAGAGTTTTGAAACTTTTACAGTTGTTATTTCCGATGGCAGTCAAATACAGTAGAACCCCGCTAATTCAAAATGCCGGTTAATCCGAACCGATTTTATTTTCGAAAATTATATGTAATTGAAAAGATCACTTGAAAAGATTTAAATATACATAATAAAAACAAAAAAGTACTTTTTCAACATGCATAATTTTGTACACATTAAAGAAACTAATGCAATAATTCAAGGATCACATTTACATTTAATAAAAACACATTATATTAACACATCACATACACATTTACATTAACGGTCTTTTGGGGTGAAGAAATTTGTCAGATTTGTCTGACGAAGTGATGTTATTCTCGACGTGGAAGCAATATTATGCCAACGTCTCATAAACATTATGTCTGTTGATGTCGCATTTTCACTCAGCTCTATATAGCGCAGTGCTATTTCTAGCGAGAGATAGCAGTACTGAGTACGTACAACTTACATTTTTTTAGCGTACATATTTTTCTTTTCTATTTTTATCGGAATTTCGGTAATCCGAACAGGCACCGGTCCCAATTAGTTCGGATTAGCGGGGTTCTACTGCACTTTAATATTTTCAGAATTTAATTATTAATTAGGATTTTCAAATCATGTAAAGTTTCAATTTCGATCAAGGACGAATGAAAAGTTCAGACGTTGTTATTATAAGAAGGTGTAAAATGAGAAAGAAAAAAATTAAGAATATTTATTCATAAAATTAAGAATTTTATAAGAAGGTAAGAATTAAAATATTTATTAATATATAAAAGCCTAAAAACTAGAAAATAATAAATATAAAGCACTTTAAAAAAACACGCTTTTATAAATGTACAAGGTTTACCCATTGACAATGTACAGAGGTGAAGTGGTTTTCCGATTTCGTTCGAAAATGGGTGGGAGGTAACATTTGATGAGATATCTAGACGTCATAAATTTTCAAATGAAAAAAAAATGTCGAAATCGGTTGAGTGGTAGAGGCTGGGGGACTCGTTGAAGGTTTTTACCAAATTATTAAACCTTCTAGAAATACCCCAGTCCCAACCACCCCACGGATTTCGACAATTTTTTTTCATTTGAAAGGTTATGACGTCTACATATGCCATCAAGGGCCGCTTGTCCCCCCCACCCACACCATTTTCGAACGAAATTCGAAAAAAACATATGTGTGGTGGAGAAAAGTTTTTTCGATTTTGTTCGAAAATGGGAGGGGGGTGGGGGTGGGGACAGGCGACCCTTGAAGACATATATAGACATCATAACCTTTCAAATGAAAAAGAAATTTTCGAAATCCGTCTAGTGGTTGGGGCTGGCGGATTTCTACAAGGTTTTTCCACAGGCAATGCTACAGAGGAGAAGTGTTTTTTCTATGTCGTTCGAAAGTGGGGGGACGGCAGGCGACCCTTAATGACATATCTAGACGTTATAACCTTTCAAATGAAAAAAAAAATTGTCGAAATCGGTGAAGTAGTTGAGGCTGGAGGACTTGTTGAAGGTTTTTTTTTTACCAAATTATTTTGAATATATAGATTAAAAAGTATAAAATATTTTTTTATTAAAAATTTGAAGGTCAACACAAAAATCGTAAAAGCTTGAGGCGCTGAAAACATTCCAGAAGGAAATTAAGCAATAAATAAATGCCATATGAAAGTTTCTACTTCACTGTATAAAAAGTTAAATTATATTATTAATGTGACAAAAATTATAATTTATTTAGAGCATTCATTTTAGTTTGTTTTTTACAGAGGTTTCTTAAATTTATTATAGCTAATATATCCCTCGTTGTTCGGGATAAAAATTTTTCTGATGAATCTAATATTTTTAATGTAAAAAATAATTTTATACAAAATATTATAACGCGCAAAAAACTCTAATCGTCTGATACATTTTTTGCAAATTAAAAGGAGAATAAAAATTGAACCAAACGATTTTTAAAATCTGTCGAAATCTAATTTTCTCTGTAGGTTATTAATCCTTTTTAAAGGATGATACAAAATTTCATAAACATAAGGATAAAATAATTCATTAAACATGAAGAAATTTAATTAAACATTACCTTATTGTTTAATATTCTACCGAGTCAGCGGATCTTGAACTGCGCATGCGCAGTGGAAACATAATTTTTAATTAATAAATCTTTTTAATTAGTTATCATGAAATCTTCACTAAAACCTTATAGCAAAATGTGAAGAAAATCTATTCAGTAGTTTGGATTTGCATAGCGTAAAAGAAAAAATGGCTTTTTAATTTTATTTGTATAGATTTAAAGATTAGTTATCAGGTAAAAAAAGTATATATTTCAACAATCCTGCATACGAAACAGAATGCTACGACAAAAAAAATAAACAAAGATGCACCTCAGAATATCACTACATTAATTTTCCATGCACTTTTTCCTCATTTCATCACCTGCTCTTTTTAATGGAAAGCAGATTATTACTTTGATTGGATGGAATCGATAAAATATGCAACAAAAATGGCGAATGGAAAGCAAAACGGTTATTAAGTAACCTTTAGAGCAGGTGTAAAAATTCTTTTGTATATTCCTCTTTGGTATCTGTCTATAAATTAAAGATAGCCCCGATATCGATTAAATGATGAATATGTTAATGGATATTCGTTAAATATACTCTTGACTCGAGACCGAATTAAATCCTATGCATGCAAAGTTTTATAGCTTTTTTTTATTGTTGAATGGAAAAAGAACAGAAGATGTTGCTGAATTAATTCAGTTGAATTCCTTTCACTGTATTTGATATAAATGAAAGCTGCTAAAGTTCCCCCTTGAAATAAAATATCAGCAAATGTTTATGAAGTGGCCAAGAATTTTTCATAAGTTTCTGCTTTCATCAAAACCAGGGTTGCTAGATCAAAATAAGGCCAAATCTTCTTTAAAATAAGACCAAATCTTCTTAAAAATAAGAACAAATCTTCTTAAAAAATAAGGCCAAATCTTCTTAAAAATAAGACCAAATCTTCTTAAAAATAAGACCAAATCTTCTTAAAAATAAGGCCAAAAATGGCCAAATTTAACAAACTAATCGAAGACCTCATTGGTTATAAGAAAAAAGGCTATCCTTCATAAAAACAAATCCCACTTGATCGGGATATGTGCAATGCTCTATTATTAAACTAAAATTTAAGTGACAAAAAATTTAAAACATCCTCGTTCTATTCAAGAGCTATTTCGTTTGACATCTCACTATATATAATTTGAAAAGCGTAATATCAAAAATTTATTAAAAAATATTTAATAATCAATTAGAATTAATTAATTTAAGTAAATAAGTTATTAAAAATTGATCTAAAAGTCAATACCGAAAATGAAGCCAAAAAAGGCCAAAAGAAAATTCCTAAGGCCAAGGGCTTTGAAAAAAGGCCAAATTTCCATAATTTGGCCCTAAAAAGGCCAATATGGCAACCCTGATCAAAACTATACGTGCAAAGTTTTAGTTTCTAACAGACTCTTTATGTTTTTATTAAAAATAAAAATAGAAATATACGAAGACAGGAAAGTTAGTAGTGGTACCATATAATTACAGAAGTATTAGAGAAAAAAATCAAGCTGCTTTAGTCACAGAAAATGTAACAGGAAAATACAAGGGTTGTAAATTAATTATTAGTGGTAGCCATGCAGGGTTCCCACTTAAATAAGAAGCACCTCTTCTTAACTTCAGAACGACGGCAGCTTTAGTCATGAAAGTAGTGTCTAGTTATAGAAAAACGTCTATGCGCTATGCGATGAGACAACTTACAACGCCATCTGGTGGAAAACTTGGGAGTTAGCGTTCCTATCTCGTAAACGGTGCAAAATAGAGGGAAAATGCCAATTACAAAGTTGTAGAGCGTTATCGATTTAGTACATAAAGGTACCTTGTGCCACATTAATATGAAGAACAGAACGCTTAAAATTCGCATTTGTTTGCTCTCATTTTCCGAAATTGTGACGTCACAAGAGTTGAACAAAAGGATAAAATGTTATTTTTCTGATAAAAGATGACCCCATTTTACTTTTTTCTGTGGGAATAAACTCAAACAGCAGGTGTATGCGACCTTTCCGCCACCATTGCAGAACTTTCGATGACGTATTACTGTTGTTTGAGCTAGCACACCAACTATATGCTAAAACGTGTGCAAAGTGAAATCCAAACAAGGGCTCGGATCTGTATTATAGATGACAGAGAGCACTTTGAACACCGAAAATAAAGTTTTCGTGTGATAACTAATTGTTTTTCCCCTTTATAACCCTCTTTGTGGCGTCGCAATTTTCTGAAGTCGCGAGAAATCAAATCTTGTGACAATCACATTTTGTCTCGCCCTCCTGCCGATGGATGGCGCTGCAAGGACTTTTCGCAATCAGAAGCAAGATAGAGACAAAGTGACTTGAGACTTTGTGCGAGAAGGTGCCTTTTCTCTCTCACTGGGACGGACAAAACTCGACATGTGTAGAGTGTTGAATATTGTAACTTAAATGTAATGTAATCTTAGTTAATCTAGAATAATTCTATGTGGAAGATGTGTGAACAATAAATTTAATTTAAATTCACTTTGACCCAACGCTATTTTAACCGTCGATTTCACTTCCTGTGAGCTAGCTAGGAAGTGAAATTGTGCTTAATTGCCACAGCATTTAAAGCGTTCTGTTCTTCGTATTAATGTACACAAGGTGTCTTTACGTACTAAATCTATAAATCTCTACATTTTTGTAATTGACGATTTCTTCCTATTTTGCCCTGTTTCCGAGCTAGGAAAGCTAACTCCGGAGTTTGCCACCAGCTGGCACTGTAAATGGGCTCATCGTATAGCGCATAGGCGTTTTACTATAATACCAAGACACTACTTTCATGACTATAGCTGCCGTCGTTCTGAACTTAAGACGGGATGGTCCTTATTTAACTGGCAGCCCTGTAAATCACAGCTGATAGAACATAGATACAACCTTCGAACTTTTATAGTGTCGTCACCAGCGTTCCAAACATCTAGTTTCCAGCTATGTGGAAGTCGTTGAATACCTGCATCAAATTCAGATCTGTTGTTGGTTCGGATAGAGAAGTATATCTCTTTAAGACCCTCGAGAACATTTCGGTAGCGGAGTGGTTCTTTCATCTTCGGAATCAAATCTTAATCACAGTGTCTTAAATCTGGGTAGAGCAATCCCAGGTCCCTATCAGGGAAAAAATCAACCAGTCACGGGCATTCACCTAACTGTTCCTGAGATTCTTAAACCCGGACCCAGTTTTCTACCAAACTTTTCCTCTGCGTTTCTTCCGAAGATTGAAAGAGATGAAGATTAAATGGCATTCGATTGTTGATGGATTTAAATCTTAATTCGGGCAACTGAATAAGTGAAAATTAAATTAATTACTCATTAATTTTATACATCGAAAAAAGTTGGATGCTACAGTCATGTGATCCTGGTCACATTTGTACATGTGACCTTCTGGCAAGCTGACTATAGCCTATTTTTTATAATAGTTCTTTCTTCTCTTTCAATCTGGGATTTTTTGGGTCACGAGGGATCCAATTTTTAGACTTAAAAGACGGATCTTTCAGAGAAAAAAGATTCAATTTTTTGAATCTTTGCAGCCGCGGAATTCTTGAAAGAGTCAATTGCCGGATTCTTTTTAGTTTGACTTAGTCCTTTTGTAGCTTTGTTCATTTTGTTAGTTAGTTATTTTTTTGAATTATTGTCATTGGTGTCCTTTTGTAGCTTTGTTCATT